>QRFJ01006488.1:0-56142 GCA_006176705.1 Cocos nucifera | reverse complement strand
CAGCCCAGATCGGTCAGGATCAATTTCTGACCGTTGGATTGCGCTTGATGGAGGAAATCTAGCTGTAAATCATGCTTTGGGAGTCCTGATCACCATCGGGAGTGTTCTAGACCATCGGATCGAAGCTGGAATCAAGCGCTGTCATCCGATGGTGATCCGAGTGAAATCAGTAATCGAAAAAAATGCTGATCGTCCGATCTTGACCGCAAAAAACCACCACCGCACGATCGCGCATTTACTGTTCCCATGGACAGCGTGGATCGGCTACATCATGCACCACAACCAATCAGCACCTTTTATTGATAGATGAAAAGACCAAAATATCCTGTGAGCCATGATGAATTTTTTGTAAACCCTTTAGGGGTCTAGGTCTACCACGTGGCAGGCTCTGATTCGTCGATTTCTACTGAGCTGGCGGTCCACGCCTAGATCGTGGATCGACTGATGGCTTCATTAGCTGAGTCAGCTTTGATGGCTTGGCTTGGCTTGCGGAGCCGGCTAAGCCATTTTCTTTTTTATTTAAATTTTATTTATTTTATTTCTTTAAAAATTCATATCTTTTATGTTTTAGCTTCGTTTTACTCAAAATTTATTTCATTATGATAAAAAAAATGAGCTCTTTCCATTAATAATAAAATTTTATTTTTTAATTTTTATTATTTTTTAATTAATTTTTTAATTAATAAAAATATGAATTTTTTAAAAAATTATATATAAATTGATTAATAATTCTTAAAAATTAATATAAATTAATTAATAAATTAATACTTTTATTGATGAATTTATGATGCTTATCACACCCCCCAACTTAAGCTTTGCTCGTCCTCGAGTAAAGAAAGAATTTAGTTTTAAATACCTTTTAACTTTAGAGTTTCGAATTTTACCTAAGCAATTTTCAAAATGGCCATTGATATTCAGTAGAGCTTAAATGAGACATATCATTGGGGTATTAATACTTATCAATAGAAAAATTAAGTAAAGAACATTAAATTTTTTAGAACTTTTTTCTAAATTATCCCACCTTTATCTCTGATTTGTCTAAACTTTCATATAGGCAAGTGTATTGCTACTTCCGTCCTTCATTTATTGATTTTTATTTTTACATTGCCCACTTTTTGATGCGAATATCATTGCTTACTTAGGCAACAAAACCCGGTTACTCGGTGGGAAACCAATATTTTTTTTTTTAACGTTGTACCACTATTGAGTGTCTTAACTCCTTAAGCTTTCTATTTGATCCATGTAGCGAGTCTTGGGCCAATGACTCCCAAACCAGTTGGCTTTAGGGCACTAGGTATAGAATACCCCTCGGGCTTACTAGCTCGAATCAAATAGGCTACGAGTTAAGACTAGCTTTACAACGAGCTTCTTTGCCCTTCCCACCTTTTGATGCGAAACTCAATGCTTGCTTAGGCAAAGAGGCCCGGTTACTCAGTGAGAAGTACTTGAAAACTATTTTATTAAAATAAATTTTTATATGAAGAAACGTATAGTTACCCTACACAAGCCTATAAAAAGTAGACTTTTCTTTGATGCTAGTAGAAATAATTAGAAATGCTCCAAGAAAAAACTTTTTATGTTCTAGACTTAACTCTTTATTGAATTTTCTTAATACTTGATTCCTCAATATCTCACAGATTCTCTGATCTATGTATCAATTTTCTTTTAAAAATGCTTAGTTTAATTCGATTCTTAAGCATAATCAGGTGTCTAAATACTAAATACTAACTTTTTTGAGGACTTAAAATTTTAAAATTTTTATTTTTCTCCCTCCAACTTAATCGACATTGTCCTCAATGGAGAAGAAAAAATAAAGGATGTAATAAAGAACATGAAAGAATACACCTGACTATATTTTTGGTCCAGCACATGCCTTTGAAAATTTGGGCTCTCCCTCCAACTTATTCAAATTATCCTAAAAAAAAATAAACTAAAAAGATAAATTAGATAAAAACTAAATATTGGGTTGCCTCCCAACAAGCGCTAAGTTTACCGTCTTCAGCCAGACACAATGCAGCTTACTATCCTATGTCAAATATTGGATTGACAAATTCCAATGGTTTTGAATTGCCAATCTCAGAAAGTTGATTTATAATCTCCATTATTGATATATTCATTATTAATTTTAGGGATATAATTTATGATTCCATTCTCAGATCCCATATTTATTAAGAATTTCTCCTATTTGTTCTTCTAAAATACTCATGAATGGAGTTTTAGGAGTTAAGTTTGATTCAATGGGTGCTGGAATGGTGACTAAAGGCTGTTTTAATTTTGGAGGTAAATTAATGTGATCTTGCTTAAATAACTCCATTGATATTTCATTACATGCCTCTTGATTTTTGTAAGAAGAACCGGCTTCTAAGGTTGAAGGAAACAAACTTTTGGGTTTATAAGTCTCGGGTAAATCATCTATTCTCTTTTCCTCTTTTTCTATCTTATTTAAACTGGAACCAGCATCGTACTAGTTTCTGGCTTGGGTTCTTCTATGTGGTTAGTCTCAGTACTAACCAATTTTTTTAATTTTTTATTTTGGCTAGCATCAATACTAGCCTCTCTCATCTGGTCTTGGTATGGGTCCATAAGAATCCTATAGCTTTTAAGTTCAGAAATTACTTTGGTATTCTCAAATTGAGGATTCTTAAGTAAGACATTAAATTGATAATTTGGTCCAGGTGCTTGGTGGACATTAGGTGGGTTGTTTGAAATTGGTAGGTTCGGTAATTGATCTAGTTTTCTCCTCATGTTAGACTTAACTAATTATTCTATTTGAGTTTCTAGCCTGGCGATTGATTGTTGTTGAGTTAGAATTAATTGTTGAAGTTGATTGAATTTATCATCGGCTAGGTTGGTCTGTTGAGGAGGTGGGTATGAGGGCTGATTATAATGTGGTGGCTGGGTAAACTGACTAGGCTGGCCATTATTATAGGCATAGTTTTGGTATTGGGATCTATTTTGATAATTTTGTATAGGTGAAATTTGGGTTTGAGCCTGAGTCTATTGGGATGTCCAAGAAAAATTAAAGTTACTCCAATCTAGATTATATGAATTTGAAAATGAGTCATTAATCAATTTGGAGTATCCTTGAGTAGCTTGAACTTGTTCTTGGATAAAATATGAAAACTATGCAGTCATAGGATATTCACTCACATGATGGGTTGGGCTAGCACAGATTGAACAAATCTCCTGATAATTAGAAGATGATGTGAATTGTGCAGGAGATTGTTGACCTAGGGTTAGGACTTGATCTAATTTTTGAGCAAGAAAGTCCACTTTATTTATCAAATTTAAATCAGTCTTATGACTAGATTCTAGATGTTTAAATTCATGGATCCCTGCCCAGGTTTGGTGGAAAGACAACGAAGCATGGTTAATTGAGTTTTCACTCAGGATTTCAAATAAGGTATAGGCTTCGTCCTCACTCTTGTTCATGAATGCACCTCCATAGGATGCATCTACTATCTGTCTGTATTGGTCTCCTAAACCCTCATAGAAAGCTTGAACTATTTGCCACTTAGACAAACCATGGTGTGGGCATTTTTTAAGAAGTTCCTTAAGTCTCTCCCATGACTCGTGAATCTGTTCCCCTGGAAGCTGAGCAAATCCAGTGATAGCTCGCCTCATAGTATTGGTTCGGCCTATGGGGTAAAATTTTTTTAAGAAATTCATTTTGCAAGTCAGCCCAAGTTTTAATTGATCTCCCTATTGTCCCTAAGCCAGTACTTGGCTTTGTCTTTTAATGATAAGGGAAATAAAATTAGTCTAAGGGCATCATTAGTTAAATTTTGAATTTTCACCGTAGAGCAGATTTCTAAGAATTCATCCAGATGTTTATAAGGATCTTCATTGATGTTCCCATAGAAAGATGGAAGCATCTGGATTGTAGTCAGCTTGATCTCATAGTGGGTAGCATGAATTTTAGGTAATTGGATACAAGTCGATGGGTTATAGGTAGAAGGAATAAAGTATTCTTTCATCTGCTTAGGTGGTTCTCTAAAATTTTCAGCCATTTGGTTATCGGATTTAATACAATTTAGCCTTTTAATTTTATGGTTGGGTTCAACTAGATCAGGTAAAGCGATTTTCTATCGTGCATGCACTAGTGCAACCCTATCATGTTGTTCAAAAAAAAATTTAGAATTTTTTATATTTTTTTATTATTTTATTATATTAATTATTTTATTTATTAATTTAATTTAATTTAATTTAATTATTATTTTTAATATTTTTTTAGTTAGTTAAATTTAATTTTTATTTTATTTTATTTTATTTTATTTTTATAGGAGAAAGAAGAAGAAAGAAAGAAGAGTTCTAAAGAAGAGGTCCTAAGGAGTCCTAGAACTAAAAAGAGAGAAAAGAATTAGGTTTAATTAGGTTTGATATTGGTTAGCAATCAAGTTGATCACTCAATCCTGACTAAAGGTTATCTTAAATCTAGACAGCTCCTAACTGCCAAGGTCACCTTCAAGCCCTCCAAGTATAGGATTAGTCAATCAACTAGCCAGGTAAGTGTAAGGTCGGTGGGAGTCCCCCCGTTGCTTGCCTTAGACACCAATTATGCTTAGCCAGGTAAGCGAACGGAATCAATTAGAAACCACCTTCCTTCGGACCCAGTCATTCCTGAACCACTTTTCTAGACACCAATCAAATTGACTTATCCTAACCCGGTTCAACTCTTAGGGTTCCTTGTCCTATTGAGCTCGAGTTCCTAGGGTTGATGTCTAATTGATTTTAATTTAAAGGCTTAGGTCAATGTAGGATGCTGGTTGGTTGTTTGTGGGCCAAGGAAGGGTGATCAAATTTTTACCTTATCTTGTTTAATTAGGTTGTGCCCTTAATTTGATTTAATATGAATATGCACAAAAAATTTTCAATCAAAGGGTTCTATGCAATTTAAACTAGATGCATGTAACTAATTGAATTCTGAAAGGCTTACCTTGCCTCCAGCAATCACCAAAAAAAATAAAAAATAAAAATAAAAATAAAAATAATATGATGCATGCTCTAAGTAGTTAGGGTTTCTAATCTTATCATGAGACTTTTAATTAGGTTTAAATGGATATTTTTTAAAATTAATTTAAAAATAAAATAAGTAAATAAATAAATAAAAAGAAAAGAGAATTAGGGTTAGGATTGATCTCACCAAGCAAAACTCCTGGTTCTTTTTGTTCTTTAATCTTTTTTTCTATAAAATAATAAAAAAAATTAGCAAGCAATATTTATAAGAAAATAAAAATTTTATTTATAATTTATTTATAGAAAAATCAAAGAGATCAAAAATTTAATGTCCGTGCCTTCTCTGGCAATGGCGCCAAAAACTTGATAGGAACGCGATGTTGTCGTTAAGACACCATGTTTATCAGTTTAATCCGACTTCTTAAAATAATTAAAAATGCATAGATAGCAGTGAGTCGGATCGAATCCATAGGGAAGGTAGTATTTTAGATTTGAAATCTTTGATTTTTGAAAAGAAAAAGAAAAGATTTGAGTTTTGGAATCAAAAGTGAAGTCGGAAGATTAAAAATAAAAATTAAAAGATGCAGAAATTTAAACTTGGTACTAAGATCTACTAATTAGATCTTAGCATCTACTTGCAATAAAATAAAAAATAATAATTAAAGTATAAAAATTAAATTGTAATAAAAATAAAAAGTAAGAAATTAAAGTGCAAAAATAAAATTTTTATTAATTAAAATTTTAGAATTTAAATACATGAAATTTAAAAAAAATAAAATAGCCTGATCTCTGATCTTGGATCGGCATTGGCAGAAAGATGGTGTAGAAGCCCGGCTCTTCTTCTCGGCACCCATTGCTTCGAAGCAGCCTTTAACCCATAGCCTGGCTTCGCCCTATACCAAAGCTTCATCTTGATCGGAGATGTTGATTTCTGGAGGCCTGGGATCCTTTTTATAGAGCTAGGAGGGCTGGATATTTATTTCTGAAGGCAATGTGGGACTAATGGCCTTTGTAATCATCAAAATATAAATAAAATTTGAATTAAAATAGCTCTGATATGACTTTGGTAAGCCTGATGAAATCTGGTCCATTCAATAGAAATCCAACGGTCCAAAAATCATCAAAATTGGATGCATATCAGCCCAGATCAGGTCGGATCAATTTCTGACCGTTGGATTGCATGCTTGATGGAGGAAATCTGGCCGTAAATCATGCTTCGGGAGTCTCTGATCACCGTCGGAAAGCATTCTGGACCATCAGGATCGAAGCTGGAATCAAGCGCTGCCATTCGATGGCGATTCCGAGTGAAATCGACAATCCGAAAAAAAATGCTGACCGTCCGATCTTGATCCGCAAACAACCACCACCGCACGATCGTGCATTTACTATTCCCATGGACCGCATGGATCCAGCTACATCATGCACCGCAATCCAATCAGTGCCTTTTATTGATAGATGAAAAGACCAAAATGCCCTATGAGCCGTGATGAATTTCCTTGTAAACCCTTTAGGGGTCTAGGTCTACCACGTGGCAGGCTCTGATTCGTCGGTTTCTGCTGAGCTGGCGGTCCACGCTTAGGATCGTGGACCGATTGATGGCTTCATCGGTTGAGTCGACTTTGATGGCTTGGCTTGGCTTGGTGGCGGCTTAAGCCGGCTGAGCCGTTTTCTTTTTTATTTAAATTTTATTTATTTTATTTCTTTAAAAATTTATATCTTTTCCGTTTTAGCTTCATTTTACTCAAAATTTATTTCATTATGATCAAAAAATGAGCTCTTTTCATTAATAATAAAATTTTATTTTTTATTTTTTATTATTTTTTAATTAATTTTTTAATTAATAAAAATATGAATTTCTCAAAAATTATATATAAATTGATTAATAATTTTTAAAAATTAATATAAATTAATTAATAAATTAATATTTTTATTGGTGAATTTATGATGTTTATCAATTACCATCTGATTTAGACTTAGTTTTGAAAGACTGTTATTATGTGCCTGCAGCTAGCAGAAATTTAATTTCTATTTCATGCTTAGCACTAGAAGGCTATGTGATTACCTTCTTTAAGGACCATTGTAATATTTTTTTTGAAAGAAATAAAATTGCAAATGGTTTTCTTATTAACGATCTTTATCAGCTACATATTGATGTACCTGTTATAACTATCAAGCAAAATGTGAATGTCAAATGACCTAGGGATAGTCCAAATGATAGGTATCTATAGCACCTGAGATTAGGTCATATAGTAGAAGATAGGATCAACAAATTGGAGAAAAATAGACTATTGAGTCCATTGACTTTCGAGTCATATCCAACTTGTGAATCTTGTCTTCAAGGCAAAATGACTAAACTCCCTTTTGTTGGACATGGGAAAAGGGCCACAGATCTCCTTGCCCTAGTACATACTGATGTGTGCGGCCCATTTGATGTACCGACTAGAGGCAATTTTGTCTACTTCATTATCTTTACCGATGATCTATCAAGATATGGGTATGTGTATCTTATGAAATATAAGTCTGAAGTTTTTGAAAAGTTCAAAGAATTCAGACATGAAGTAGAAAAACAAACTAGAAAAACCCATTAAGGTTCTTCGATCAGATCGAGGAGGTGAATACCTTAGCTGAGAATTCCTAGACTATCTCAAGGAAAATGGCATAGTCTCTCAATGGACTCCACCAGGAACACCTCAACTCAACGGGATTTCAGAATGGAGAAATCGAACTCTATTGGATATGGTCCGATCCATGATGAGCTTCACAGACCTTCCTGATTTTCTTTGGGGACATTCATTGTTAACTTCAATTTATCTACTGAATAGGGTTTCCTCTAAAATCGTTCCTACCACACCGTATGAGATATGGCACGGTAAGAAACCAAGTCTGAGTCATCTCAGAATTTGGGGTTGTCCGGCTCATGTCAAAAGACAACAAGCGGAACAAGTTAGAGTTTAGGTCCTTCAGAGCTCGATTCATAGGATATCCTAAAGAGTCATTAGGATACTATTTCTACATTCCAGAAGACCACAATGTGATTGTGAGTCGAACATGCCATCTTTCTTGAAAAATAGTTTATTCAAGATAGCGGCATTGGAAAGTAGATTAAGCTTGATGAGAAAGTCTCACAAGTACAACAAGCTAAGGACCAATTGGAAACCAAATCAGGTTGAGCCAATAAGAACACTACCTCCTCCACCTCATAGATCAGAAAGAGTTTTCCATCCTCCTGAAAGATACTTAGGTATTATTTTAGAGAAAATAGAGGAAATGTTCCTCATAGGCAATGGTGCTCATGGTGATGATCCCAAAACCTACAATGAGGCGATATCAGATATCAACTCCGAGAAATGGCTAGAGGCAATGCAGTCAGAAATTGACTCGATGCACTCAAACCAAGTCTAGACCTTGGTAGATCCACCAGAAGGTATAGTACCTATTGGGTGTAAATGGATCTTCAAGAGAAAGATTGGTGCAGATGGAAATGTGGAGACATTCAAGGCTAGACTAGTGGCAAAAGGTTATAGTCAACGCGAAGGCATTGACTATCAGGATACCTTTTCCTCAGTGGCTATGCTAAAATCCATCTGCACATTGCTTGCCATTGCAGCCTATTTCGATTATGAAATATGGCAAATGGATGTGAAAACGGCGTTCTTGAACGGATATCTTGAGGAAGATATCTATATGGAAACAGCCACTAGGTTTCACATCCAGTGATATTGATCACAAGGTTTGCAAGCTGCAAAGGTCCATATATGGACTTAAGCAAGCATCTCGGAGCTGGAACACTCATTTCAATGATGTGATCAAAAAGTTTGGTTTCATAAAAAATGAAGAGAAATCGTGTGTCTTCAAAAAGATCAGTGAGAGCGCTGTTGTCTTTCTTGTACTGTACGTGGATGACATCCTCCTTATTGAAAATGATATTTCCATGTTGATGACAGTCAAAATATGGTTGTCCAAGGAATTCTCCATGAAAGACCTAGGTGAAGCATCCTTTATTCTAGGAATTAAGGTCTATAGGGATAGACCGAATAGGATGCTAGGACTTTCACAGAAGATGTACATAGAGGAAGTACTAAAGAGGTTTAGTATGGAAAACTCTAAGAGGGGATTAATACCCTTCAGACATGGTATTCATCTTTCCAAGAAGATGTGCCCTAGCACACCTGAGGAAATAGAATGCATGAGCAAGATCCCTTATGCTTCTGCAATAGGGAGCCTCATGTATGCCATGCTATGTACACGACCTGATATAGCCCATGCTGTGAGTGTCACAAGCAGATATCAGTCAAATCCAGGTGAAGAACACTGGACTTCTATGAAATGTATCCTTAAGTACTTGAGAAGAACTAAGGATATGATGTTGGTCTTTGGTAACGGAGAACTCCAAGTCTAGGGATACATAGACTCGGATTTCATGTCCGATGTAGATGATCGAAAGTCGACATCTGGGAGTCTGTTTATGTGCAATGGTGGTGCTGTCAGTTGGAAGAGTTCCAAGCAAACTGTGATAGCAGATTCCACCATGGAAGTAGAATATATCGCTGCATCAGAGGCTGCGAAGGAAGCATTCTGATACAAGAAGTTTGCTGTAGAAATCGAAGTAATGCCATCAGATGCCATTCCTCTATACTGCGATAATAATGGCACCATAGCCCTTGCTAAGGAGCCGAGGTCTCACTAGAAATCTAAGCACATTGAGCGGCGATACCACCTTATCCGTGATTACCTCGAGAAGGGTTACGTCGAGGTCAAGAGAGTTGACTCCATAGATAATGTGGCAGACCCACTTACAAAGCCGTTGGGCCAGTAGAAGATCGAAGCCCACCTTGAGAAGATGGGACTTAGACTTATAGCCAATTGGCTTTAGGACAAGTGGGAGATTGTTAGATATATGTGCCCTAGAAGCCAGAATTGGCTGACACTTGTAATACACTTCTAGGGGCAAAATTGTAATTTTGACTAAAATCAATAAAATGGATTATTTTCTATCACATATGTGTATTTAGTGTCTATGATACATCCTTTGAGTTAATGGTAATGATAATTCATATTTTCAAGAGTTAAAAATTTAAGACATGAATAATCATTATTAACTCATAAAATGCTTCCGACCATAGGATTATCACGAGGATGGTGATTGATCTGGAAGGTTGGTGTATAATTGTTTCTCTTTAGTAGATTAGTCTTGAGTCTATGGTGTGGAGACATTGGAGCGAGAGTACAGGTACTCGTTGGAGAACGAGGGCACTGAGTGTGACCACCTCGAGTAGTCATTAGGAAGTCTACCTTCTCGTCAATGACTAACTCGATGCTGCAGTAGTGTGTCTAATTCTTTGATCTGAGGTGCATCAGCAGCTCATCTTGAGGGTGTTATAGTTTGACTATACCATAACTCGGTCTCCTACCCATACGGAACCCTGAGGTATATGTTGGCTATAGCATCTTCATTGTAGGAACTAAATTGCATCAAGGTGGAATCTATCTACCTCGGTGGTAATGAAGCAGCCCTATGATGATCATGAGAATCAAGTCCAGAAGCCCATGGCCATGGCAGAGTAAAATAATAGAAAGAGTTTCTATTTAGATTTTCAAATCGGACTTGAATTGAATGATTACATCATATGACAGAGACTAGGGTTTGACGAGTTTACCTTAACCCTAATCTGATCGAGGCTCAAGATAGAAGAACTTAATCATACAAGTAGCTATACCAAGAGGTTCGCATTTAGCTCTAATGGGTTGCCATCATATATTGCTAGGTATCACTGGTGGATTTTGGGAACAATTAGAATAATTTAGATGATCGATCATTCTAGTTATTCGAATCAGAAGAGTTCTGATCCATCGAAAGGAGTTTCGATGATGTCTGTTGGGGATAAATCCCGCTCCAGCCGAAGTCTAGTTCGATACCCAGCCTAATGCAACCAGTAGCTGCAGAAGAGCTTTGACAGATGGGCTTCAGCCGAACTCCCAGCGGCCGAGCTTCTTCCAGCAGGCCAAACTAGTCAGCTACCGAGCTTCTTCCGGACTCCCAGCGTCGAGACCGAACTTCTTGGGCGGCCGAACTCCTTTGAACTCCCCACGACCGAACTCCTCGACAATCGTTCCTCGGCAATCATCCCTCGGTCGAACTCTATAGATGGTCGACCCTTCAGCCAGCCGAACTCCCCCAGCCTTCTCTTCTGTCGGACTCTCCTATGAGATGAATTGTCGCCATCAGTCTAGACATGCGACGAAACTAGACGACATGGCTACCACCTCTGGCAACGCCACTCCCTGATGATGCCTTCCTCTCCATACCGAACTCCATGCAGCCCACGACTTGCCAGTATGGCCATCACCGACTGCCTGACGATGCCATCCTCTCTGTACCGAACTCCATGCGACGGTATGGCTGTCGCCATCAACTAAGCTCCGCCTACAAAGGACCCTCCAGAGATGCCAAGGCTAAGCTTTCTGACCTCTAATCTCTCTAAGCTCTCCTCCTCATCTCTAAGCTCTGGAACTCATCCCGAGCACTCCATTCCTGTTGGCCGAAAACTGACTTGACTGTCGGAGGGTCCTGTCGGAGCCACCCCCCCATCGGCTCCGGACGGGACTTCGTTTTGCAGGTCTCCAACGACGACCTCAGCGGCCTCGACTCCGACGACCTCCGGCGACGACGAGTTTCTGCACCAACAATGTCGATGATAGAGATCATGACATATCCTATTACCATATAGAACTAAATCTAACTGGATCATACAAATAAGGGTTTGAATCTGGTGATCATCAATTAAATTGATCCAATTCAATTGATCTGAATGAGATTCAATTAGGTTCAAAAAAATCGTGCTAGCACTTGATTGAACCTAACGTTCTTCTTTTACTATCATAAATAGTTGTCCTGACTGAGCTAAAGGAATTTATGCTCGATCAAAGGTCTTCACTTGGTCTGATTGGAGCCTGTCCAAGTCAGAAAAGGGTTGTCTTATTTTGTAAGATAATACCTGCCATTTTTGGTCACCTGCCATTTCTCGTCCTTTGAATTTGGTCAAAAGTTGATCTTTGACTGATCAAATATTGACCATTGACACTTTGACTTTTGTCCACATATCACGCACCTATTAGAGGGCTGGTGGGGGCTTGTCCCCCTACCAGAACTTGGCAAGGAGGAGGGCGCACGCCACCCTTGGCGTGTGCCCAAGCTGGAGGCGCCCAGGAGTCCCTATTGGACAGGGACTCCATCTCCTTTTTGGATTCCGATTAGACTTCTCCTAAAAACCAAGTTTGACTGATCTTAGGTGCCATCTAAGGAGGAAACCAAGGGACTCTATCCTCACCAATTAGATTTAGATCTGATCTCACAAAAGATTGTGATTGGTTGGGAAGAAGAGGAGTTGGATCATGCATAATCTATAAAAAAGATCCTGCACCCAACCTAAAGAGCAATAAAAAATCCCACACCCCAAGACTGGTTCTCTCCTCATCCTCTATGCCAAGCCCATCTTCTCCCTCTCCTCTCCACACCCAAAGTGGTTTGGGATCTTGGTTGGTGCAATCCAGACGAGAGAAAGATGATAGACAGCTAGAAGGCTGCGCTGCTGCAAAGGACAACTGTTGATCTTCGAAAGATGTTTTGAAGATCCTCCAAATCAGATTCAGATCTAATTTTTGGAGATGTGATAGAGAAGAAGAGAATCTCTAGGTCCAGCTAGAGTGGATATCGATAGAGGTCAGAAACTTACGTGGCTAGATCCAGAACCTTCCACTGCTTACAGGATCATCAACGGGTAATAGGATTACCCTACGTTAACATAAATTAAATTTAATTTAATTTATTTGAATTTATTTTAATTATTAAAATAATAAAGATTAGATCTAAAATATCCCAGATCTTATCTGGATCAAAAAAAAAAAAATTAAAATATATCTCTTGATCCAATCAGATCTGAATGAACCTGATCCGAAAAAATAGGATTTCTCTTCAACCACCACTGCGGAGCTCCACCTATATCCAAAGTCCACCTGATGTCACAGAAGTTGATTCTATCATCGAGTCCTTCGAGGCCAATCACTCAATGTTGCACTACTGAGCCTACCGCTGCACCTCGAACATCGTCGCTGTCCCTTCGAATCCTCCACACTTTGTGGCCCCCTTCGAAGCTGTCTCGGATACCTCTGCAACCCATGGGCACCTCCAAAATCCAAGAGCTCATCCAACTCTTTTGAATCCAATGACTGAACCCTAGAAAATTCTATCCTAGTCCTTCTCTTCTATCCCTACACCAACCATCACTTTAGTTACGCCCAGAGAACCATCCTCCACCTGCACCGCGACTCTCTTTGGTGCTCCTATAGAAGAAATCTGATCCATGATACTTCCAACTGTCTGAGACCTCCTGGCTCTCCTCAAGACCTACTCTCGATCTTTCTGAGATGCTCTTGACACCATCTGCTAAGATACACTCCTCGATTGCTGCATTGTCGAGCCTCTCTCAGCCCCTATGCCTCTAGGATAGCGCTCCTGCAACACTCTAGTACTCCTTGACTCATCTCTGCACTACTCTATAGCCGCCCAGCCCTAACCTATTGGACCTTCATGGATCATCCATTTCCATCATCCCCAAGGCTCCATAAATCCATGCTCTAGTCGAACCACTGAATATATCTCCAACTACTTTCCTACCTTTCTGACATCGAAGGACGTATAGTCGCTTCTTCAATCTTCTTTTGATCATTATCCCTTGGAAAATCTCTCTTCAACACTCCCACACTATCCATCTTTCTAGAGAATTTTGATGCTCTCTGTTGAGATACCTTCCTCGACTGTTGCATCATCGAGCCTCTCTCAGCCCTACATCTTTAGGAAAATGCTACTACAGCACTCCAGCGCTCCCTGCCTGTCACATAATCGTCATATATTTCAGCCTTTCCATCAAGATCGATTAGCAAATCATACATCCAATCTTTCCACCTCAAAAAAATCTCTTCCTATTAATCCTCTCAAACTCCACCTTCAACTCGCTGCTCCTGGTTGACCAAACTACAGCAACAACAAGGTAAATTTGAGACATACCATGGAATCTTTGTGCAAATTTTTGATTCAACATTACATGACTTCACCTTCACTTTCACGCTATTAGATATATGTGTGCCCTAGAAGTCAGAATTGGCTGACACTTGTAATACACTTCTAGGAGCAAAATTATAATTTTGACTATAAATAATAAAATAGATTATTTTCTATCACATATGTGTATTTAGTGTCTGTGATACAACCCTTGAGTTAATGGTAATGATAATTCTTATTTTCAAGAGTTGAAAATTTAAGATAAGGATTTTCATTATTAACTCATAAAATGCTCCTGACCGTAGGACCATCATGAGGATGGTGATTGATCTGGAAGGTTAGTGTACAATCGCTTCTTTATAGTAGATGAGTCTTGGATCTATGATGTTGAGACACTGGAGTGAGAGTATAGATACTCCTTAGAGAACGAGGGCACTGAGCGTGACCACCTCGAGTAGTCATAAGGAAGTCTACCTTCTCATCGATGACTGACTCGAAGCTACAGTGGTATGTCTGGTTCTTTGACCTGAGGTGCATCGACAGTTCACCTTGAGGGTATTATAGTTTGACTACACCATGACTCGATCTCCTAGCCATTCAAAATTCTGAGGTGTATGTTGGCTATAGTATGTTCATTGTAGGAATTGGATTGCACCAAGATGGAATCTATCTACCTCGATGGATGAGGAGCAGCCCTATGATGATCATGAGAATCAAGTCCATAAGCCCATGACCATGGCAAAGAGTGAAATAATAGAAAGAGTTTCTATTAAGATTTTCACATCAGACTTGAATCGAATGATTAAATCATATGATAGAAATTAGGATTTGATGAGTTCACCTTAACCCTAATCTGATCGGGGCTCAAGATAGAAGAATTTAATCACATAAGAAGCTGCACCAAAAGGTTCATTTTCAGTTTTGATGGGTTGCCACCATATACTGCTAGGTGTCACTGGTTGATTTTGAATGTAATTAGAATGATTTAGATGATTGATCATTCTAGTTGTTCGAATCAGAAGAGTTCTGATCAAGCATTCTAAGGAGTTTCGATGATGTTGATGATGGAGATCATGACATATCCCATTACCATACAGAACTAAACCTAAATGAGTCATACAAATAAGGATTTAGATCTAGATATCATCAATTAGACTAATCTAGTTCAATTGATTTGAATTAGATTTAATTAGGTTCAAGAAAATCATGCTAGCACAGGATTGAGCCTAACATTCTCCTTCTATTATCATTGGAAGTTATCTCGATTGAGCCAAATGTGTTTGTGCTCACTCAGATACCTTTACCTGGTTTGACTAAAACTTATCCAGATTAGAAAAGGGTTGTCTTAATTTATGAGATAAATTTAAGATAAGACCTACCTTTTTCCATCACCTGCTAATTCTTGTCCTTTGACTTTGGTCAAACATTGACCTTTGACCCTTGGACATCTACCCATGTGTCATGCACTTATCAGAGAGCAAATAGGAGCTTGTCCTCTCACTGAAATTTGGAAAGAAGGGGGTGCACGCCTAGGATGGCGTGCGCCCATGGATAGGGATGCCTAGAGTCTCATACGGATGGGACTCTAGGTTGCTTCTTGGATTCAAACTAGGTGATCCTTACCTATAGACTTTGACCAGTCTAAGATGCCATCTAAGGATGAATCTATGGGTTTCTCATCTAATTGGATTAGGTGATGTCATTCCACCAATCAGATTTAAATCTGATTGTACAAAGCAACGGGATTGGCCGGGGTGATGCAGCACTGCATGGCGCAGCAGGGTCTATAAATAAATTCTATCTGCGTCCAACCAGAAGAGAGCCTTCTCTTAGCCATGCCCCAAGGCTGCCCCTCTCCCTTCTTCATGCCATCTTCTAATCCTCTCTCTCCTCTCCATGCCCAAGGGAAGTTGGGCACGAGTTTGGTGCAATTTAGGCAATCAAAAGGCGATGAGAAAGCAAGAAAGCAGCCCTGTTATAAGAGACAGCAGCACATCTTCAAAAGGAGTTTTGAAGATTCTCCAAATCAGATTCAGATCTAATTTTTGAAGAAAAAAAAATAAAAAAAGAAGATCTTTAGATCCAACCTAAGTGGATATCGGTAGAGGCCAGGCGCTTGCGTGGCTAGATCCAGAATCTCAGGCAATCAGTAGGATCATCAACGGGTAATTGGATTACCCAAAACCAAGATAACATTAATTTATATTTAATTTAATTTAATTTTTTTGTTTATTAAATTATAAAATTAGATCTAAAAAATTATCAGATCTAATCTAGATCTAAGAAAATTTTTTTTAAAATATGCCTCTTGATCCAATCAGATTTGAAAGAACCTGAGCCAAAAAAATCTGATTTTCTCCTTCAACTCGTATCAGAGCCAGGTTGCATAAAATTTATTTAGATCTAATTTAATCTAATAAATTAATAATTTTAAATATCACATGAGATATGATTAGATCTAAAATCAAAAAATTAAAAAATTAAAATTAATTAACCTGGATCTGAAATGTATGAGATACATAACTAGACTAGGAATAGAATTATTCTATGTGTAGTCTAGTATAATCATAATTTTTATTTGATTAAATATAATTTTAAGATCTATTTATTTACTATTTTTTGATCTTATAAATATTATAATCAAATTTAAAAATAAAAAATAAATTAAATTTAATTTGTTCATATGAGATATGATAGTTGCATGTTTAGACTAGTTGTAGAATAGTTCTACGAAAGGGTCTAGATTAAATTTTATTTGGTGTGATCAAATTTAAATTTAATTTTTTAGATGATTATAAGATAATTTAGATCCAAAAAATATGCATGATATGATGTATGCATAAACATATTTTAATTAGATCAAATTTTTATATGAGATATATGCTTAGATCTAATTAGTTTTGTAGATTAGTTGTATTTCTGATTAAGGCGTTTCCCTTGGCCGTCCGATCATAAGAACAAAGTAGGGTTTAAAGACCCTCTCCTTCCATTCGATATGGTGTTCTTATGATGTGTAAGGGTGCTGCATGTTCATCCTTAATCAAAAATTAAAAAACTTACTTTCTACAAAATTTTGATCCTGAAATCCTAGAATCTTATTTTCATGTTTTGTTTATGAATCCTAAACTTAATTAAGAATTAAGATTATAAAACATATTAGATCTAAAATTAAGAATTTTAGATCTAAGACATATTCATAATATTGGGTTTGGGCTTGGGTAGCTTAATTAGGTCTAGTGGTTGATCAAATCAAATTAAGAGTTGGTTAGATGGGATCAACAGTGCTTAAATTGTCAAGCCTAATAGGATTAAGTCTGGATCAAGATCGAGTCACATAAGTGATCGATCAAACTAAGACCTAATTAGGCTCAATGGTTAGAGTTTGGATTGTAGGCTAACCCGATTGGTTCTGGCTCAACAATTTGGTGTCTAAGGTAAGTTTGGCAAATACGATCGACTAGTTTTTAATTGGGAGCTACTCGACTCGAATGCATTCTTGTCGAGTTAATGGCATATCCCTTCCACTGGTCTCACTTATCTGGCCATGTTTGTTGACTCAATTCTGATCTGAGGTGGTCAATAATCTGAGCTAACCCATGCCACTAGGTTAGTCATAATGGTTATGACTATGTCAAGTCTAGTTTAATGAGATCTAAATCAAATCTTCCTAAGAAAAGATTAAGTCAAGGTCTTCCACCATTGTAGATGTGCGGGCCCTTCCCAAGATTGATTATTCTCGACTGGTTACAGTGGCTAAGTTGCATCGAAAAGATGCAACCATATCTATTAGGCATTGGATGCTACAGGCTGGAGGATGGATTAGGCTCAATATTTTGAATACGGTGAGAGACCCAATTAGAAATCCAATCTATGCAAATGGTGGGTCTAACTTAACTAAGGAGTGGATCAATATTTCGAACACGATGAGATTCATGAATTAGAGACCAAGTTTGGGTGCATCATGATTAGAGAATCATTGAACAAGAGTTGTTCACTCATTGACTAACCCATCACCAATAACTATTAGGTGAGGTGATGAGTCAGTTAGTGGGACCGCACCACCCACTAGAAATTAGTAATCATGAAGATTTTTGCATCTCTACAGAGGGAGTGTAGGGATCCAAAAAAATAGTGGAAGCTAATTTATTTAAAAATAAAATCTCTATATAAATTGGTTAAGTCTTAATTACAATATCTAACTAAAAACTTTGACTCTCGATAGAAAAATATCTGCATCCAACCCACTAGCATGTATACTGAACACCCATAGACTGATCAGACCAAATTATAAGGATTGGCTCTGAAACTTTAAAATCATTTTGGATTCTGAGAAGTTAACTCATGTATTAGATCAGGACCCTCCCATCTTAACAGCTCGTCCATCCGCTGAACAGAGAGCATCTTTGGATAAGTGGACAGATGAAGATAATAAGGCTAGATACTACATGTTGGGCTCGATGTCTAATAAACTTTAGCGCTAACATGAAGATATCATGACTGCTCGCCAAAGGTTGGCTCACCTATACGAGATGTTTGGTGAACCTATATCTAGTTTAGACTTAGTTTTGAAAGACTGTTATTTTGTGCCTGCAGCTAGTAGGAATTTGATTTTTATTTCATGCTTAGCACAAGAAGGTTATGTGATCACCTTCTTTAAGGACCATTGTAATATTTTTTATGAAAGAAATAAAATTGCAAATGGTTTCCTTATTATTGGTCTTTATCAGCTACATATTGATGTACCTGTTCTAACTATCGAGCAAAACGTGAATGCCAAACGACCTAGGGATAGTCCAAATGATAGATATCTATGGCACTTGAGATTAGGTCATATAGCAGAAGATAGGATCAACAAATTGGAGAAAAATGGGCTATTGAGTCCATTGACTTTCGAGTCATATCCAACTTGTGAATCTTGTCTTCAAGGCAAAATGACTAAACTCCCTTTTGTTGGACATGGGGAGAGGGCCACAGATCTCCTTGCCCTAGTACATACTGATGTGTGCGGCCCATTTGATGTGCCGGCTAGAGGCAATTTTGTCTACTTCATTATCCTTTACCGATGATCTATCTAGGTATGGGTATGTGTATCTTATGAGACACAAGTCTGAAGCTTTTGAAAAGTTCAAAGAATTCAGACATGAAGTAGAAAAATAAACTGAAAAACCCATTAAGGTTCTTCGATCAGATCGAGGAGGTGAATACCTTAGCCGAGAATTCCTAGACTATCTAAAGAAAAATGGCATAGTCTCTCAATGGACTCCACCAGGAACACCTCAACTCAACGGGGTTTCAGAACGGAGAAATCGGACTCTATTGGATATGGTTCGATCCATGATGAGCTTCACAGACCTCCCTGATTTTTTTTGGGGACACTCATTGTTAACTTCAATCTATCTACTGAATAGGGTTCCCTCTAAAACCGTTCCTACCACACCGTATGAGATATGGCACGGTAAGAAACCAAGTCTGAGTCATCTCAGAATTTGGGGTTGTCCGGCTCATGTCAAAAGACAACAAGCGGACAAGTTAGAGTTTAGGTCCTTTAGAGCTCGATTCATAGGATATCCTAAAGAGTCATTAGGATACTATTTCTACATTCCAGAAGACCACAATGTGATTGTGAGTCGACATGCCATATTTCTTGAAAAATAGTTTATTCAAGATAGCGGCATTGGAAAATAGATTAAGCTTGATGAGAAAGTCTCACAAGCAGAACGAGCTAAGGACCAATTGGAACCAAATCAGGTTGAGCCAATAAGAACACTACCTCCTCCACCTCGTAGATCGGAAAGAGTTTCCCGTCCCCCTGAAAGATACTTAGGTATTATTTCAGAGGAAGTAGAGAAAATGTTCCTCGTAGGTAATGGTGCTCATGGTGATGATCCCAAAACCTACAATGAGGCGATATCAGATATCGACTCCGAGAAATGGCTAGAGGCAATGCAGTCAGAAATTGACTCGATGCACTCAAACCAAGTCTGGACCTTGGTAGATCCACCAGAAGGTATAGTACCTATTGGGTGTAAATGGATCTTCAAGAGAAAGATTGGTGCAGATGGAAATGTGGAGACATTCAAGGCTAGACTAGTGGCAAAAGGTTATAGTCAACGCGAAGGCATTGACTATCAGGATACCTTTTTCCCAGTGGCTATGCTAAAATCCATCCGCACATTGCTTGCTGTTGCAGCCTATTTCGATTATGAAATATGGCAAATGGACGTGAAAATGGCATTCTTAAATGGATATCTTGAGGAAGATATCTATATGGAACAGCCGCTAGGTTTCACATCCAGTGATACTGATCACAAGGTTTGCAAGCTGCAAAGGTCCATATATGGACTTAAGCAAGCATCTCGGAGCTGGAACACTCGTTTCAATGATGTGATCAAAAAGTTTGGTTTCATCAAAAATGAAGAGGAACCATGTGTTTTCAAAAAGGTCAGTGGGAGCGCTGTTGTCTTCCTCGTATTGTACGTGGATGACATCCTCCTTATTGGGAATGATATTCCCATGTTGACATCAGTCAAAATATGGTTGTCCAAGGAATTCTCCATGAAAGACCTAGGTGAAGCATCCTTTATTCTAGGAATTAAGGTCTATAGGGATAGACCGAATAGGATGCTAGGACTTTCACAGAAGATGTACATAGAGAAAGTACTAAAGAGGTTTAGTATGGAAAACTCTAAGAGGGGATTAATACCCTTCAGACATGGTATTCATCTTTCCAAGAAGATGTGCCCCAGCACACCTGAGGAAATAGAACGCATGAGCAAGATCCCTTATGCTTCTGCAATAGGGAGCCTCATGTATGCCATGCTATGTACACGACCTGATATAGCCCATGCTGTGAGTGTCACAAGCAGATATCAGTCAAATCCAGGTGAAGAACACTGGACTTCTGTGAAATGTATCCTTAAGTACTTGAGAAGAACTAAGGATATGATGTTGGTCTTTGGTAATGGAGAACTCCAAGTCCAGGGATACACAGACTCGGATTTCATGTCCGATATAGATGATCGAAAGTCGACATCTGGCAGTCTGTTTGTGTGCAATGGTGGTGCTGTCAGCTGGAAGAGTTCCAAGCAAACCATGATAGCAGATTCCACCATGGAAGCAGAATATATCGCTGCATCAGAGGCTGCGAAGGAAGCATTCTGGTATAAGAAGTTTGCTGCAGAAATTGGAGTAATGCCATCAGATGCCATTCCTCTATACTGCGACAACAATGGCGCCATAGCCCTTGCTAAGGAGCCGAGGTCTCACCAAAAATCCAAGCACATTGAGCGGCGATACCACCTCATCCGCGATTACCTCGAGAAGGGTTACGTCGAGGTCAAGAGAGTCAACTCCACAGATAATGTGGCAGACCCACTTACAAAGCCGTTGGGCCAGCAGAAGATCGAAGCCCACCTTGAGAAGATGGGACTTAGACTTGTAGCCAATTGGCTTTAGGACAAGTGGGAGATTGTTAGATATATGTGCCCTAGAAGCCAGAATTGGCTGACACTTGTAATACACTTCTAGGGGCAAAATTATAATTTTGACTAATAATTAATAAAATGGGTTATTTTCTATCACATATGTGTATTTAGTGTCTGTGATACATCCTTTGAGTTAATGGTAATGATAATTCATATTTTCAAGAGTTGAAAATTTAAGACATGAATAATCATTATTAACTCATAAAATGCTCCCGACCATAGGATCATCACGAGGATGGTGATTGATCCGGAAAGGTTGGTGTACAATCGCTTCTCTTTAGTAGATGAGTCTTGAGTCTACGGTGTGGAGACACCGGAGCGAGAGTACAGGTACTCGTTAGAGAACGAGGGCACTGAGCGTGACCACCTCGAGTAGTCATTAGGGAAGTCTACCTTCTCGTCAATGACTGACTCGATGCTGCAGTAGTGTGTCTGGTTCTTTGACCTGAGGTGCATCGGCAGTTCACCTTGAGGGTGTTATAGTTTGACTACACCATTACTCGGTCTCCTAGCCATATGGAACCCTGAGGTGTATGTTGGCTATAGCATGTTCATTGTAGGAACTGGATTGCATCAAGATGGAATCTATCTACCTCGGTGGTAGAGGAGCAGCCCTATGATGATCATGAGAATCAAGTCCAGAAGCCCATGGCCATGGCAGAGTGAAATAATAGAAAGAGTTTCTATTTAGATTTTCACATTGGACTCGAATCGAATGATTACATCATATGACAGAGACTAGGGTTTGACGAGTTCACCTTAACCCTAATCTGATCGGGGCTCAAGATAGAAGAACTTAATCACACAGGTAGCTGCACCAAGAGGTTCGCATTCAGCTCTGATGGGTTGCCACCATATACTGCTAGGTGTCACTGGTGGATTTTGGGAGCAATTAGAATGATTTAGATGATCGATCATTCTAGCTG
Source organism: Cocos nucifera (assembly GCA_006176705.1). Lineage (NCBI taxonomy): Eukaryota > Viridiplantae > Streptophyta > Magnoliopsida > Arecales > Arecaceae > Cocos > Cocos nucifera. The sequence continues at coordinate 33,718 of QRFJ01006488.1, read as the reverse complement.
TTCGAATCAGAAGAGTTCTGATCCATCGAAAGGAGTTTCGATGATGTCGATGATAGAGATCATGACATATCCCATTACCATACAGAACTGAACCTAACTGGGTCACACAAACAAGGGTTTGAATCTGGTGATCATCAATTGAACTGATCTAGTTCAATTGATCTGAATGAGATTCAATTAGGTTCAAGGAAATCGTGCTAGCACTCGATTGAACCTAACGTTCTTCTTTTACTATCATAAATAAGTTGTCCTGTCTGAGCCAAAGGAGTTTGTGCTCAATCAGAGGCCTTCATATGGTCTGACTGGAGGTTGTCCAAGTCAGAAAAGGTTGTCTTATTTTGTAAGACATTACCTGCCATTTTTGGTCACCTGCCATTTCTTGTTCTTTGACTTTGGTCAAAAGTCTACCTTTGACTGGTCAAACGTTGACCATTGACACTTTGACTTTTGACCACATGTCATGCACCTATTGGAGAGCTGGTGGGGGCTTGTCCCCCTGCCAGAACCTGGCAAGGAGGAGGGCGCACGCCACCCTAGGCGTGTGCCCAAGTTGGAGGCGCCCTGGAGTCCTTGTTGGACAAGGACTCCACCTCCCTTTTGGATTCCAATTAGAGTTCTTCTAAGAATCCAGTTTGACTGGTCTTAGGCACCCTCTAAGGAGGAATCCAGGGGACTCTATTCCCACCAATCAGATTTAGATCTGATTTCACAAAGGGTTGTGATTGGTTGGGAAGAAGAGAAGTTGGATCACAGTCAGTCTATAAATAAGACCCTGTGCCCAACTCAAATTACATTAGATGATTGAAATCAGAATTCCCCACGCCCAAGGCTTTTTTTCTCCTCCTCCTCCATGCCAAAGCTTCTTCTCCCTCTCCTTTCCACATCCAAAATAGTTTTGGAGCTTGGTTGGTGCGATCCAGATCAAAGAAAGGAGATCAAAAGCAAGAAGGCTGCACTGCTGCAAAGGACGACTGCTGATCTTCAAAAGGAGTTTTGAAGATCCTCTAGATCAGATCCAGATCTAATTTTTGGAGATGTGATAGAGAAGAAGAGGATCTCCAGATCCAGCCTAAGTGGATATCGGTAGAGGCTAGGCGCTTGCATGGCTAGATCCAGAACCTTCCACTGCAAACAGGATCATCAATAGGGTAATAGGATTACCCAAATTAGGTAAATCTTATTTTATTTTATTTATTAAAATAATAAGAATCAGATCTAAAATATTTAAGATCTGATACAAATCAAAGAGAAAAAATTTTGAAATATATCTCTTGATCTGATCAGATCTGAACGAACCATGATCGAAAAATCAGGATTTTCCTTCAAAACCTTTGGGTGTCTTCTTCTCAACATGCCATACAGTACCTCATCTATCAGACAAGTCTTAATCATGGCACATGCCCTTTTCTCTAAGGATTTCTACTTCTTGTCTATCATCTCCTCTGACTTATCCTTCAAGATCGAATCTACCCTCATTTGAATTAGCAGATCCTCCATCCTAACCTTCCATATCATGTATCTATTCTTTCCATCAAACTTCTCAAATCCTACCTTCAACTCGCTATTCTTCATGATCAAATCGGATAAAACATAGCCAATAGGTAGATCTAAAAATTACATTGACTAGGGACAATGGATAGCAGTCTTTAGATCTCTTTCTTCCTCACGAAGACTGAAAAAAGTCTTAGATTTGAATCTCATTATTGATCACTGCTAAAATCTGATCTTCTTTCTCCTTCACACTCAATCAAGCTTTGATACCACTTATTGGAATAATCGGTACTGCTCTGATATCAATTATTATACCTACGGTTGCTCGAAACCACAGTCATAGATTCAATCTCTTACGCAAATCTGAATATTAATTCAGAAATATGAAAAGAGCAAATGTTAATGGCGGCACCTAGGACTTATTTTTGGAACCTAACTGCTTGTCGTTAGAGCATCAAATAAAAATTAAAATCAATCTTTCTATTAATTAGAATAATGATGAGTCGGATATCAATTTCCTTAGAGATTGAAGGCTGAGTTGCATTAAATTTTTTAAAAAATAAAATTTTAATTTATTTTTAAAGCAAAAATTTAAATAAGTAAATCAAAGAGAAATAATTAAGATTTAGCAAATAAAAATAAAGAATAATAAATTTTAATTAATTAAACTTTTTTGAAATTAAGAAAAAATAGATAAAGAAAATTGTCTAGGATTTTAGTTTCATTTTCCAATATTCAAATCTATAATTGATTCATGCAATCTTTTCATTGTCAACATGCAATTTTATAAGATGTGTGTTTCTTTGATCTGATTCTAACATAATCTATTCTATCGAGCATGGACCATATCTAGTATGATCATGATCCATATCATAGACATACTATTTAGATCATGCAATCAAAGAATATAAATATAATTCTTATTTAATTTTTATAATTCATCCTAATCTGAGCATAAACCATATCTATCTATGATCATGATCTATCTCCTTAGGTATAGATTATAAAAAATTAAATATAAAATATAAATCTTATAATTTATTCTAACTTGAGTATAGATCATATCTATTCATGATCATGATCTATCTCTTTAGCTATAAATTATAAGGACAATAAAGCATAAAATAAGAAAGGCATGTAAAAGATGAAAAAATTTTATTATCCAATAAAAAAAGAAACATGATTCAAATTACAGACTCTCATGCTTGACACGAGACCTCAGCTTAACATGATCAAGAATCTACTGGCCTTCGGCATCTTTGAATCTCCGAGATAAAAAGAAAATAAAAAGAAAAGAAAGAAGAAAGGAAGAAAGGAAAAAGAGAGAAAAGGAGAAGAGAAGAGAGAGAAAAAACTATTTTCCCCTAAGGGGGCTCTCTGCCGACTTCCTGGCATATAGGAGATTAAATAGAGAAGAAAATTAGGAGTTTTTGGATCCTTGTCGAGCTCAAATTGAGGTCCAGATTGAATTTAATTCCTCAGTTTATTCCTATCCATTCGTTTGAAATCAAACGGCTCTAAATCCATCAAAAACCCCCACTGGGAGCTCCTGATCACCGTCGGATTGATTTTGGGTTGTTGGATCTTGATTTGGAGTGATATCGATAGTTCGATCATGCACTGGAAGCCTGGGAAGTTCTATTCAAAGTGGAAAATAATGTCAACCATTGGATCTTCACCAGCTGCCTTCTCAGCCGTCCGTCAGCACCCAAATCACAGCCATCCATCAGTGCTCGAATCTAAGCCACTGGATCTAAATCGGGATTGCTCTCAATCACTAAATCATGCTTTTACTATGCTCGTGCATCACCATGGACCGAGCGCACCATAGACCCATACCAATCATGGCACTCCGCACCACCTAAAATTATGAAACTACCCTTATGAGCTACGATATAATTTTCATAGACCTCTTAGTGGTCTAGATTCGCCATGTGGCACACGCTGATTGGCCGCACCTACTAAGTTGGACAGTCTACGCCTATTCCATGGACCAGCTGATCAGTCCATCATGCACCGATCTTATTTTTTTTATTTTTCTTTTATTTTAAACTTCTAGACTTCATAACTTTCTCATTTTAGCTTCAATTTGAGTAAAATTTATTGTGTTGGAATCCATAAATCAAGCTCTTTATATTGATGGGCTTTTTTCTACAAAACATCCATAAAAATATCAATTTTTTAAAATAAATATCAATTATTATATCATTTTAATACTTTTATTTTATAAATTATGGTAATTATCATATCCCCCAACTTGAGTTTTACTCATCTTCAAGTAAAAAGAGAAAAATTAGAGATATGTACAGACTCAATAAAATATAAAAATTTTTTAGGTCATTCTAAAGTTAGTTGATACCTAATTAGAGATTAAAGAAGTACATCATTGGATTATTAATTCCATCCCAAGTAGTGGTTAAGTGAAAAATATGAAATTTTAGAGTTTTTCTTTGATCAATTCTCCATCTTTATTCTTTAAATCCTCTTTCTTTAATATGGACTAGAGTTTTTTTCTACAGCTAGTGCAATATTTTAATCTCTTAAGTTTTTTATCTTATCCTTGTAGCGAGCTTTGGACCAATAACTCTCAAACTACTTGGTTTAGGATATTAGGTGTAGAACACCCCTTGGACTTACTGGCTCGAGTCAAATAGGCCATAAGTTAAAACTAACTATATAACAAGCTTCTTCACATTGCCCACTTTTTGACGCGAGTAACATTGCTTACTTAGGCAACGAAACCTGGTTACTCGGTGGGAGATCAATATTTAGAACTTACTTTTTATTATCCTTAATTTTCTTCTTCTAATTTTCATCAATTTTTTTATTTTTTTTCACTCATACCCATATAAAGCAGATTTTTATTGAATATAGGCTGGAAGAAGGTTTTAGAATCACTCAAAAATTTATTCTATTTTAAATCTGATTATTTATTAATTTTTCTTAATATTTGAATCCTCAATATTTCAAAAATTCTCTAGACCATTAATCAATTATTGATTAGAATACCTAACAAACTTTAAAATGGGATGAAATCAGGTACATAAGACTAAATTATTACCATACTTAAGGACTTAAAAATTTTATTTATCCTTTCCTCCAACTTAATTTCTATTGTCCTCAATGAAGGAAAGAAATAGAGTGTGACAAATAACATGAATATAATAAGAAAAGAGTTCACCTAATTTAATTTGTTCCTGATCTCAGCCTGGGTTTATTTATTCTTCATTCAGTATGGATTTATAGTTCTCCCTCCAACTTAATCCTGAAAGAAAGATAAAATAAAAGGAAAAAGAAAATATTAAATGCAAAAACCTGGGTTGCCTCCTAGTAAGCGCTAAGTTTAACGTCTTCAGCCGGACCCTATGAAGGAGCTTTAGGTATAATCAATTTTAGCACATCCTTTAGAATTCCAAAAAGATAAGGCCAATCAGGAGGCCTTGTTATTATGGCAAAAAAATATTCATGAAATATTTTTCAATGGTTAAGCGTAGCCTTGATCAATAGATTATTTAAAGCAAGCATGCTATACCAAAATTTAAGATTATTAGAGTTTTTATAACCAGGAAGAGATTGTATTTGCTGGGTTGAGATTAGGGGTGGTAGTATTTGAATTTCTTCAACTGTAATCTGATCTACCCTACTCTCTTTCTTAGGTTTGATATAACTAGGCATCAACTCTTCCTGATCTAAAGTAGGGCATTTTTTTTCAAATTAATTTTAAATTTGCCTCCATACATCATTTTAATATTATAGATAAATTTTGGAGATCCTCCTCTAAAAAGTAGTGTCAAATATTGAAAAATCAGTCTTAAAATCATTATCCCTTATTTCAGTAATACCCAATCAATAACTTCTTTATGTGCTTTTAGAACACCTATAAGTTGGTCTTTCTGGGTAGGTATCACTGATAGTATGTCAGTAAATTCATCAAAAAGTAGTTTCAATTTTTGCATAGTTGGTGGTTCTAACAAGGAAGCTATTGGTGGATTAGATGGTTGCTCAAGTTTTTCAATCCATAGTGGGATGGTTTTAAGGTAGGGTATATCTACTTGGTCATGAACTTTCGTATCAAATCCATCATCATCAAAATCATCCACCTCATAATAAGCCAAATAGGGATTTATTGGATCCTGTGGAAGAATTATGGGTGTAGCTTCCTTTAATGTGTTATTCATCAGTGGTTTTTGGAAAGTCTCTATTAATTCTATCATCTCATCAGTTTGTCCATTCCCGCTAAAAGAAATTGGTGATTCTAGAGCTCTTAGGGATGGATCCATATATAAGTAAGATGATGGAATTGATTTATCCCATAATTTAGTTCTTTTTTATATTTTGCTGCCTCAGTTATATGGTCTAGTATGGTCTTTTTAGTTATGCAAGGTTGTTCTATGATCATATTATTTTTTAGAGTTTTAATTGATTGTTCAGAAAAAGTTATAGGGACATTAAAATTTTTAGCCAAGTATGGTCCCTTAAGGTCACTCTCAGACTGACTGGGCAACTCTCTTTCCTCCTACTGATTGAATGCAAATGATTGCTTCTTTAGTTCTTTAAATTTTGCATACATGAGTTAAAGGACTGTTGGATAGTTTGATTAATGAGTTCTAACTTGTTTAATGCTTGTTGAATTCTCTTTTTAGAAGTTGACTCATTATTATTTGGAGAAGATTGATAATGTGGATAGAGCATATCATAAGATGCATTCATAAATGTGGGTCTTTGTGGCACTAGGGTAATCACTGATTATGATTTCCATAAAAAATCTAGTTGAGCCCTCTAGCTTGGATTGTAAGTATGAAAGTATTGATTACTTCTTGGTCTGTAGGATATTTAGGTTTGATCTTGATAAATTTGCTCATATATATCTCAGATAATCGATTTAGGCATCTTCTTACAAAGTGGGTGCGGCTCGAATAAATTATACAAACTTGTTGTACAGGAAGAAAAAATGGATAGAAAGTGATAAGTGGTAAAAATATACTAATAAAAGTATTAAATTATAAAATAAATTAATCTATTTTATTAAAAATTGATATTTTTATTAATCTTATGCAGGAAAGAAGGCCACCAATGTGAAGATCTTATTTTTTTGATTCAGATGAAATAAATTTCAGGCAAAACAGACTTCAAACAAGCCTAGAATTGAATTTCAAAAAAAAAAAAAAACTGGTTCGGTTCGAACCGATTTAGAAAATTGGTTCAGCGGTCTGGCCCGGTTCGACCAAAACAGCAAACCAACCTGCCAACGCAATGCTGACATCGGGATAACGTCAGCATTTTTTGCGGCGCACGGTGGACCAACCGGAGGATATTTCGAGCATTTCATATCAGAAAAAGCGCTCCGATTGGCTGAAGAACGCGGCGGTCCACACAACACCGGGCTCGCGCATGGTCCACGAAGGGCAATTTGAGAATTCTGGCTGATCCAATGGGTGGTTTTCACTGAAACTCGATCGAACGACCGAAAAGAAGGCGCTGATGGACGGCATCCGTAACTCCCGATCGAGATCCAATGGCTGAGATTCATCCCGAAGTTAAACTATAGATCAGAAGGCTTATTTCTATGTGATCGGATGGCTCAAATTCGATCCAATGGTTGATCCAATGGCTGACATTAAATCCGACTTGATCTAGGTTATTTTAAGGGGTTTTTGAGTGGTTTTTGAATAGTTTGATCAACATCCAACGGGCAGAATTACCTAGATCTTAGTTTGAGTTGCTTTGGGAGTCTTAAACCTAAATTTTGATGGATTTTAGGGGGAAATCAAACTCTTTATCTATAAAAAATTCTAGTGTTGTCATGAAAAAAATAATCAGAGAGAGACAGAGAGAGACGGAGAGAAAGAGAGAAATAGAAAGAGAGAGGAGAGAGGTAAGACTGATTTATGAAAAATAAAAAAAGGTTTTTGATTTTTTTGATTTCTTTCGACGATCAAGACATCGATTAAGGAGCCTCTTCATCTTCATTAAGTTCTCCATATCAAGAGCAGCAGACAATCAATTTCAATAATCAAACAGTCTAATTTCTCTATGCTTTTTATTTTATTTGCTATTTTTGAACTTGTTATCATGAACTAAATTTTCTTTTACCAAGGCTAAGGTGTAGCCACTCTTTTGATGTAATATTCAGTGTGATTTATTTTTAAATTTTATTCATGAGGAGTATATAAATCTGATCTTAATGCTTTTATATTACTGGCCATCTTCTAATTGATCTGATGAACATAAATGTTACGGACCAAGTACATCTATGTTAATGCTTCTTGATTATATACCTTGTATTATGAATCAAATTAGAATTCATATGCATGTAGAAATTTTAGTACACTTTGGACGTAGCGTATTTTAATTAGAGGGTTTCACAAAACCTAATGCATTAATATTTATTTAAATTACACCTGGACTAAAGGATAATTAATAAACATTAATAGTTTTGCTATGCCTGGACCAAAAGATAGTGAATAAATTAGGAGACTCCACCGTCACATGAAATAAAATTAATCTAAAAATCTAAATATTATATTGACTGAGTTGGTGAATCGATTGCCTTAGTAATCCATTGCTCTTGAGTTTAAAACCCTAATAATTTACACTCTCTCTATTTAATTAAAAACTTTTAATTATTTTTTTTATTTTCTTTATTTTCTTTAATTTTTTATTCTCATAAATCGATCTTCTAAATAAAACATAGGAAAGAGCTTTTCAGTACTTATTTTCCAATCCTCTAGGGATGATACTCTACTCATTCACTTTATTACTTGATCGACTGGTGCACTTGCCATAGCTATAAATTAGCATGCATCAAGTTTTTGGCACTGTTGTTTGAGATTGTGTCTAAAATAATATTAAAATTTTGATCCTTGCTTTACTTTAAAATTTTATTTTTAATTTTTATTATTTTTAAAAAAAATTTTAGTGCATGACACGTATTGGACATAGTAATTTACTATCTTTAGATCCAAAAATTGAAAGAACCATTAGAAGACTACAACAAGAGAGAAACATGGCAACTGAAGATCCTAACAGCATCAATCTAGGATTGGATATGGCGACCGAAGGACAGCATGAAGCTATTCGATCAGTACATCGTTCATTAAATGATTATATCACACCATCTATAGCCGATACAGCTTTGAGCATCAGGAGACCGCCTGTACGAGCAAACAACTTCGAAATAAAACCAGCGATGATTCAAATGATTCAATCAACTATCCAATTCAGTGGACACGGCATGATGATCCGAATGCCCATATTTCTAATTTTCTTGAACTTTTTGATACTTTTAAAATTAATGGGGTGTCGGATGATGCTATTAGATTAAGGTTATTTCCTTTCTCTTTATAGGATAAAGCTAAGAGTTGGCTTCATTCTCTTCCTGCAGGTTCTATTACAACTTGGGATGTCCTAGCCCAAAAATTCTTAGCCAAGTACTTTCCACCTTCCAAGACTGCTAAGATGCGCAACAATATCACTTCCTTTATGCAGATGGATATGGAGACATTATATGAGGCTTGGGAGCATTTCAAAGAACTGCTGAGGAGATGTCCACATCATCAACTATCCATATGGCTTTAGGTACAAACTTTCTATAATGGTTTATCTCCTACTAATCGTTCTATGATTGATGCAGTAGCAGGAGGAACCATTAATCGAAAAATGGAAGAAGAAGCTTTCAATCTGATCAATGAGATGGAATCAAATAGCTATTAATGGCAGACAGAGTGCATGATGCCAAAAAGACTAGCAGCTGTGCAGGGAGTAGATTACGTACCAACCTTACTAGCTGAAATTGCAGCCCTTAGAGCCAAAGTCAACAACTTAAAGGGAACAGCTGTGCATATTCAGAGCATTACTTGTGACCTGTGTGGAGGAGGATATGATACGAGCAATTACCAGACAGGTAATCCTTTTGCTAAAACAACTGATACAGCTAATTATATTGGTAATTTTTTTAGGCCGTAACAAAACAATCCCTACTCCAACACATACAATCAAGGGTGGAGGAAGCACCCAAATTTCTCATGGAGTAATCAAAATGCAGCATAATAGCCACCCCCGATATTCTAAGTACCTGAAAAGAAGTCCAACATGGAAGAGCTGATGGTCAAATTTATGCAAAACCAAGAAATAATTATAAAAAATTTAGAAGCCAAACTTAGACGGGACCAAACAGTAGCAATTCGAAACTTAGAGATGATAATAGGTCAAATGGCTAAGATAATCTCCGAGAGACCTCAAGGATCCTTGCCAAGCAATACGGAGACAAATCCAAGGGAGCAAGTCAATGCTATCACCCTAAGAAGTGGTACAAAGCTGGAGGAGCCACATCAGAAGAATGAAACTGAAGAGCCAACTACAAATAAAGAACCATCAACTAAAATTCGTCAGTCACCAATACAACCAGTAGATGGATGGTCTCCAGGTATACGATTTACTGATCCAAATGTGAAGCCCTACGTGCCACCACTGCCATTCCCAGAGAGACAAATATAGCATCCAGATAAGAAATTTTCTATTTTTTTCAAAATTTTAAAGAATTTACATATTAATATTTCTTTTGTAGATGCTATTACTCAAATACCCAGGTATGCCAAGTTTCTCAAAGAAATCTTAACAAATAAGAAAAAGCTGAAGGAGCATGAGAGAATAAATTTGAATGAAGAATGCTCAGCAATACTTCAAAATAAATTACCATAGAAGCTAAAAGACCCAGGGAGTTTTACTATCCCCTACATTATTGGTGATTGTAGTTTTGATAAAGTTTTATGTGATTTAGGAGCAAGCATAAATCTCATGCCTTTTTCTATTTTCAGAAAGCTGGGTCTAGGAGAACCAAAGCCTACCATTATCACTCTTCAATTAGCTAATAGATCCATTAAATATCCAAGAGGTATAGTGGAGGATGTCTTGGTAAAGGTAAACAAGTTTATTTTCCCTGTTGATTTTATTGTTCTTGATATGGAAGAAGATTATGATGTACCCCTTATTTTAGGAAGACCCTTTTTAGCTACTGAAAGAGCTTTAATAGATGTTCAACAAGAAAAATTAATTCTTAGAGTCCAAGATGAATAAGTTACTTTTAATATTTTCAAAGATACTAAATATATTGATGATAATCAAATTTATTTTCTAATTGATATTATTGACAATCCATTATATGAGAATTCTATAGAAAATAGGTTTGAGACTATAAAAATGAGCAATGTCAAATTGAAAGAGGACACAATCAAACATGAAAGTATTCCAATTGAAGTGGCACCAGATTGATCCACTTTAGAACTCAAAGAAAGTCAAGCTGAAGACTATAAATCAGAATTATTAGATAGGTTGTTTGTTTTCTTTTTAGTTTTGATCATTTTTATTTTCTTTTATTTTTCAATAATTTATTGTTGCTCTTTTACTGCTCTGGTGTGTATTTTCAATTTTATAGAAAAATCAATGAGAGCTCAAGCAAAATTTCAAAGCTCCAAAAAACTAGACTAAACCAAATCAAGTGTATTCCTTCCTATCTTTTATTGCATCCTTTATTTTTCTTTCTCCTTTATGACAATGTAGAATAATTAAAAAAAATGTGTCAAGAAGAAAATCTTGAGCAAGATAAACTGGATAAGTGATAAAAGATAGAATTATTTACTAATGAATGTAATGAGTTAAAGAAGTAGATTAGTTGGTCAACTTTTAGCAGCCTACTTAGGTCATTAAAAGATTATTAGCACTTTTTATTGCACATGCACACTAACAAGGCAAAGTAGGTATTGATTATAAGACCAACCGGAGATTCAATTATCACTAAAAATTGGTAATTAATATACATTCTAATCAAAGAAACTTGAATTTAAGAAAAGAGCTACCTGCCTATAAATAAAGTGCAAAAGATAGAGTATATGTGGATTGCCCAAAGCCTAGTAACTGGGTTTCTGCACCTAGGTCACGTATGAAAATTCATGTAAAACGGTAAAGAGAAAGCCAGGATGCTCAGCACAAAAAAAAAAAAGAAAAAAGAAAGGCAGTGTGAAAGCTACCTTAATTCATGAGTATAAAATTGAGAATGTATAGAAAATTGACCAAAATAGGTGATAAGAGAGGATACTTTTATTCTTTTAATTTAATACTGAAATGCTAAAATTAGTCATCACGAACACAAGTGCTATAGATCTTTGATGTACTCTAAGAAAGTTTTTAATTGTAATGACTGAAAAATTTACTTCTGAAGCTCAATGCTTAGTTAGCAGTATTTTCTAAACTTTTTGATCTTTAATCTTAGATTTTATCTTTGTGACGGATAATCTTATTGAAACATGGTATTAAATAAAACATTGCTAAGGGACTAGCAATGACTAAGTTAGGGGGTGTGATAAGTGGTAAAAATATACTAATAAAAATATTAAATTATAAAATAAATTAATTTATTTTATTAAAAATTAATACTTTTATTAATCTTATGTAGGAAAGAAGGCCATCAATGTGAAGATCTTATTTTTCTGATTCAGATGAAACAAATTTGAGGCAAAACGGACTTCAAACGAGCCCAAAATTGAATTTCAAAAAAAAAAAAAATTGGTTCGGTTCGAACCGATTCAGAAAATTGGTTTAGCGGTCCGGTCCGATTCGACCAAAATAGCAAACCAATCCATCGATGCAATGCTGACGTCAGCATTTTTTGCGGCGCACGGTGGACCAACTGGAGGATATTTCGGGCATTTCACATTAGGAAAAGTGCTCTGATTGGCTGAAGAATGCGGCGATCCACGCAACACCGGGCTCGTGCATGATCCATGAAGGGCAATTTGGGAATTCTGGCTGATCCAACAGATGGTTTTCACTGAAACTCGATCGGACAGTCGAAAAGAAGATGCTGATGGATGGCATCCGCAGCTTCCGATCGAGATCCAATGGCTGAGATTCATCCCAAAGATAAACTATAGATTAGAAGGCTTATTTCTACGCGATCAAATGGCCTAGATTTGATCCAACGGTTGATCCAACAGCTGACATTAAATCCGACTTGATCTAGGTTATTTTAAGGGATTTTTGAGTGGTTTTTGGACCATTTGATCAACATCCAACGGGCAGAATTACCCAGATCTTAGTTTGAGTTGCTTTGAGAGTCTTAAACCTAATTTTTAATAGATTTTGGAGGAAAATCAAACTCTTTATCTATAAAAAATTCTAGTGTTGTCGTGAAAAAAATAATCAGAGAGAGATAGAGAGAGACAAGGAGAAAGAGAGAAATAGAAAGAGAGGGAGAGAAAGAGAGAGGAGAGAGGTAAGAGTGATTTGTGAAAAATAAAAAAAGGTTTTTAATTTTTTTGATTTCTTTCGACGATCAAGACATCGATTAAGGAGCCTCTTCATCTTCGTCAAGTTCTCCACATCAAGAGCAGCAGATAATCAATTTCAGCAATCAAACAGTCTAATTTCTCTATGCTTTTTATTTTATTTGCTATTTTTGAACTTGTTATCATGAACTAAATTTTTTTTTACTAAGGCTAAGGTGTAGCCACTCTTTTGATGCAATATTCAGTGTGATTTATTTTTAAATTTATTCATGAGGAGTATATAAATATGATCTTAATGCTTTTAGATTATTAGCCATCTTCTAATTGATCTAATGAACATAGATGTTACGGACCAAGTACATCTATATTAATGCTTCTTGATTATATACCTTGTATTATGAATCAAATTAGAATTCATATGCATGCGGGAATTTTAGTACGCATTAGATGCAGCGTATTTTAATTAGAGGATTTCACAAAATCTAATGCATTAATATTTATTTAAATTACACCTGGACCAAAGGATAATTAATAAATATTAATAGTTTTGCTATGCCTGGATCAAAGGGTAGTGAATAAATTAGGAGACTCCACCATCACATGAAATAAAATTAATCTAAAAATCTGAATATTATATTGATTGAGTTGGTGAACTGATTGCCTTAGTAATCCATTGCTCTTGAGTTTAAAACCCTAATAATTTATACTCTCTCTATTTAATTAAAAACTTTTAATTATTTTTTTATTTTCTTTATTTTCTTTAATTTCTTATTCTCATAAATCGATCTTCTAAATAAAGCATAGGAAAGAGCTTTTCAGTACTTATTTTTCAATCCTCTAGGGACGATACTCTACTCATTCACTTTATTACTTGATCGACTGGTGCACTTGCCATAGCTATAAATTATCACGCATTAGAAAGAGTTTTTATTAGCTATTAAATGATCTGATTTATGGGACAACTCATCCACTCTACTCTCAAGATCTATCTTAAATTGTTCTGATTCATCAAATATGTTCAATTAAGAATTCTAGATTAGGGCAATCCTCTTTTAATTATTATTTATTATATTTTATTTTATTTGAGAATACGAGAAAAGATAAGGAGAGAGAATTCTAAAGATGAGAGCTTAGAGGATCCTAAATCTAAAGATGAAAAAAGAGAGTCTTTTAATTAGGATTTAAGTTGTAATAGCAAATAAGTTAGGCAAGCATAGACTCTATCTTAGGGTTTACCTAGATCTAGACAACTCTTAACTATTCCAAGATCACCTTCAAGTAGTCCAAGCTCAAGACTCACTAACCGACTCGATCAGGTAAGTATAAGATGTGGAAGGTTTCTTACTTGTTGCTTTTCTTAGACACCAACTGAGTTGGCCAGATCAGATAATGGAATCAATTGAAAATCATAATCTTTGAACCACTTGTCTTAGACACTAAGCAATTAACTAACCCCAAATCTGATCCAACTCTAAGGTTTTCTTATCCTATTGAGCTCGAATATCCTTAGGGGCCAACATCTAATTGATTTTAAATTAAAATCTGGATTAATGCAATATAAAGGGTGGTGGTTTATGGGCTAAGGAAGGATGATCAAATCTCCATCTTATCTTATTTAATGGGTTATACCGTTAAAGTAGATTATGATATCCAAACATGTTTAAAAATTAATATTATATTATATTTTTGGTTTTGTTAAATTAATTAAGTGTTATGAGATGTCAATGATTTTTTTAGAATTTATGATTTTATCTTTTTATAGATATATATATATATGTTTTATTGTGTTTGGTTTTGCAAAGAAAGTAAATTCAAGTGATTAAGTCTTAAAAAGTAATAAATTAATCTAAACTATATAAAGCAGCAAACTAATTATATAAAATAAGATAATTACTCAACTATGCAATTAAAGTAATTTAACTAGAAAGCAATAAATAAACCATATATGAAAAATAATATAAAGTAAAAATTTAAAGAAAGCATAAATAAGCATGAAAAGCAAAAATAGAAAAATAATAAATAATAATTTAAAAATTTAAAGCAGTAAAATAAATAAGTAAAGCAAATAAGATAATAAAATAAACCAGTAAAATAAAGCAATAAAATAAATAAAGCAATAAAATAAAGAAGTAAAATAAATAAGGCAATAAAGCATATAAAGCAATAAATAAGAGAAAAAAAATATTTTTTTATAATTTTAATTTTTTTATTTTTCTATTAAAGCAACCATGCTACAATCCTCGATAATAATACTAAAAATTTGGCTGCTTGTTGTTAGAGCATCAAATAAAAATTAAAATCAATCTTTTTATTAATTAGAACAATGGTGAGTCGAGTGTTGATTTTCTCGAGGATTGAAGGTTGAGTTGCATTCAATTTTAAAAAAATAAAATTTTAATTTTTTTAAAATAAAAATTTAAATAAATAAAATTTAAAAAATAATTAAGATTTAGTAAATAAAAATAAAAAAATAAATTTTAATTAATTAATTTTTTTTAGAATTAAAAAAAGATAGATAAAGAAAATTATCTAAGTTTTCAGTTTCATCTTTCAATATTCAAATCTATAATTGATTCATGCAATCTTTTTATTATCAACATGTAATCTTATAAGGTGTATATTTTTTTGATCTGATTTTAACATAACCTGTTCTACCAAGCATGGATCATATCTAATACGATCATAACCCATCTCACAAACGGATTATTTAGATCATGCAATCAAAGAACATAAACATAATTCTTATTTAATTTCTATAATTCATCCTAATCTGAGCATAAACTGTATCTATCTACGATCATGATTTATCTCTTTTGGTATAGATTATAAAAAATTAAATATAAAATATAAATCTTATAATTTATTCTAACTTGAGTATAGACCGTATCTATTCACGATCACGATCTGTCTCTTTAGCTATAAATTATAAGGATAATAAAGCGTAAAATAAGAAAGGCATGTAAAAGATGAAAAAATTTTATTACTCAGTAAAAAAAAAAATATGATTCAAATTATAAACTCTCATGCTTAACACGAGACCTCAGCTTGACATGATCAAGAATCTGCTGGCCTTCAGCATCTTTGAATATCCCAAATAAAAAGAAAATAAAAAAAAATAAAGAAGAAAAGAAGAAATTCCTAGCATATAGGAGAGAAGAAGAGAAGAGAGAAAAAAACTATTTTCCCCCAAGGGGGCTCTCTACCGACTTCCTAGCATATAGGAGATTAAATAGAGAAGAAATTCATGAGTTTTTGGATCCTTGTTGAGCTCAAATTGGAGTCCAGATCAAATTTAATTTCTTAGTTTATTTCTGGCCATTCGTTTGAAATCAAACGACTCTAAATCCATCAAAAACCACCGCTGGGAGCTCCTGATCATCATCGGATTGATTTTAGACTATTGGATCTTGATTTGGAGCAATATCGATCGTTGGATCATGTACTGGAAGCCTGGGAAGTCCTGTGCAAAGTGGAAAATAATGTCAACCATTGGATCTTTACCGACTGTCTTTTCAGCCGTCTGTTAGTGCCCAAATCGCAGCCATCCATCAGCGCTCGAATCTGAGCCATTGGATTTAAATCAAGATCACTCTCAACCGCTAGATCATGCTTTTACTATGCTCGTGGACATCCATGGACTGAGCGCACCATAGACCCATACCAATCACAGCGCTCCGCACCACCTAAAATTATGAAACTACCCTTATGAGCTGCGATATAATTTTCATAGACCTCTTAGTGGCCTAGATTTGCCACATGGCATGCGCTGATTGGCCACACCTACTGAGCTGGACAGTCTACGCCTATTCCATGGATCGGTCGATCGATCCACCATGCACCGATCTTATTTTTTTTATTTTTTTTATTTTAAACTTCTAGACTTCATAACTTTCTCGTTTTAGCTTTGATTTGAGTGAAATTTATTATGTTGGAATTCATAAATTGATGAAATCTAGTTCCTATAAAACATCCATAAAAGTATCAATTTTTTAAAATAAATATTTATTATTATATTATTTTAATACTTTTATTTTATAAATTATGATAATTATTAGAACTAGAGAGAAAAGAGATAAGAGAGTTAGGAAGAAAAGCTCTATATTGATTCTACTTATTGTAAAGATTACAATACCTATATTTATATATCCTAGAATTTTTGCTATACCACATTAACCCTAATAAACCCAAATTTCAGCTGAAAAACTCTCCTACGATAATTCAATACATGAAAGTACTTACCGAGCTCATGTACACCCATGTCTCCCATGTTCTCATCCTCTGAATCTAAATCTAACCCATACATGAGTTAGCCATCTTAAGATCTTATTGGACCAGGCCTTAAGATCCTAGGATAAAAATCTATCCTAAATTCAAATAGAAAATTCTATCCAATTCTGTTTGCCACCATCGAGCTGGCTCTATTAGTAGCTGAGCTGGCTTGACTATGTCTCATCTGAATCCTATCTTCTATCTGTCTGAGATAGCTGGCTTGACTCGACTGCGCCCCGAGCCAACTCAGTCTCAGTTTGAGCTGGCACAACTGCATATCCAAGCCAGCTCGCCTATGTGTTAACCCCTTCTCTTGACTAATTCTTCTCCTGGCTTTGATCCTTTGCTCGATCTTGTGTCCTATGTCTTTGGAGCACCTATCAAGTGCCTCAAGGTCCTTACACCTAAATTTTGAGTCCGTGTAGGGCTACATGCCATCTTCACTCTAGGATAACTCCTATCCTAGCCCTAGGATTCACATCCATCCTAATCTTCCGAAGCCAACACCCTGGCTTCTCTCGTGGCCTCCTAAGACTTGAAAGCACCAAAAATCCTAATAGGACTAATAGCTACACTGCAATGGGGTGACCAGCTTCCATCGATTTTGTCTTTCTGCCATTTACTGGAGCTACTGGATGGTGGTGGTAAGCATCTAGACCTATTGGATCAAGATGTTAAACTACTGGGGGTCTATTGTCATGATGGGTAGAGTCAGGTCCGCCACCAAAGGTTTTGAATTCTATTGGCTCCCTTGGGATGAGTGGTAGTGGGAAGTAGTGGAGGTGTCTTGCATTCGAGTTCTCACTATCTTCTTCTCTCTTTCTTCAAAATGTAGATTATAAGGCTCTTTCTCTAGCGCCAATCTATTATTACAGGTCTTCGAATAAATGTTAGTCACTTGTTGATATGAAGCTTAGGTCAGGTTGATGAGGCACTCCCTCCTGTGGAAACCTATAATGGAAGTCCACATGCACCAGGGGTGCTCTAGTGGGAGACCCTCCGATGCCTATGTTAGCCAGAGCTTGAGAATAGGGAAGAAAGAAGAGAAGAGATGGGAAAGCAAGAGTATGTGGGTATTGTTCTCTATGGGTATACTTGCTTAGTGTCCCCTAGTTACCTCTTTATATAGAGATGAAGTTATAGGCTATTATGACTAAAGCTAGTAGGCCACTAGGCCTTAATATTATAGGTTATAGGCCTTAATCGGGTAGGTCGTTAGGATAGAAAATCCATCCACTAACTTAAAAATCATGGCTGTTAGTCATGGGCACTAGTTGTCCATGTTCCAAAAATCATTAGGAGATTCTGATGATTTAACTCTGCCACTGAGATGGCTGGTAGCTTGAGGTTGGCATAGCACCGGAATGTCCTCCTTGTTTTACATCCGAGATCGATTGAATGCATAAGAGATTATAATCCCGAGGATAGCATTGGCCAATTTCTAGGTTAGTTTTTGATAAGCTAGAGTTGGTATCTACTAAATCAATGTCCAATTGGTGATGGGGTTGATTGTTACATGGGGTCATCGGCTTGTGCTATATCTTCCTGGGCTGGATCCATGATGTGGTTTAGGTTATCTTGGTCTTAAGCCGAAGTGCCCCACTTGGCAAAAAATGGTTCGCCCAAATGATTGATACCCCAATAGTTGTTAGTTGATATTTATAACTAAATAAAAAATTTATTGATCATATTGAACCTTAATATGTGTACCAGGTTCATAAGAAAAATATAACAAGAGAGTTGTACTTTGCTATGTGAAAGGATAATATACATATCAAGTGAGAGTTATTATTCCTTAAAGTGTTGTGTATAACATTTGATGTTGTATTCTTCATATAATAATTAGCAAATCTGTTCATAAAGTTAGGAAGGATTAATTTAAGATAACTATTTGCTAATACTACTTTGATTATTAGTTCTAGATATTTTTTACAAAAATGGCTCACTAAATGCATCATGATATAGTCATATTTACCTAAAGCGAGATTGTTGGAAGTAGGGCATGCCCTTAAAGATACAACGATTTGAATATTTTATTTTGATATATTTTACAAATATCTCTTCCATGCATCATCATAAACACTAAGGGATTATGTGAAATAAGTATTGGGTAGAATGACCAAATAGATGGTTGTGAATTTCATAAGAAGAATTAGATCACTCTGAACATTATTCATAGTTATGGTTAAGGTAGCATTGCACTCGTAAGATTGTCATCGTATATAATATCTAATGGATTAGAGTGAGTACTTTCTTATAGTCATCAAAGTAGTTAATTGTGTACTTGTACAGTAGATATAATTTATACTGAATGGTCAAAGACACCAAAGTATCTATTGGAGTCCACTGTCAAAATTGGAGATATTGATTTCATGAGTACAATATGCAAGTCGTTCATAGATCTAAAGGCATGAATATCCATTGTGGATTTGGTTCAACCATTAGGGGTTAAAGCCATATATCAACATTTGATACCTTGGATCATACTCTTGATAGGAAGCAATGGTTTATGTGACCTATCATGGGTATGTGTAAGGATTGTTTCAATAAGGAATCTACATTTGATATTTTATCCCTATTACAATAGAGGCACATTAAATATAGGAGCTCTATTACAAGGGAGTGTTTTAACTGAATGAATTTTATATCATAATTAGTATTTATTTTAAATACAATAGAATGTTATTCAAATCTAATTTTTCACTTGCAATGGTGTTTTATTTTATCTCATAATTCAGGGATTTGATCGACTATGAATTGATTGGCTATGAGTTGATGGTGCCAATATTTTCCCAATAGTATAAAAAAGGTAAAAAGAGTACATCGCAAGAATAGTTATTATATATGAAGGAAAACTTTTCTGTTCATTCTATCTATTGGGGATTAACATGATTATGCATCTTGTATACAAGGAGGCTGGTCCATTTTATTTTATTGTGAGGAGTATGCCAAGTAAGATGGGATATGGTAGATTAGAAATCCAAGTTGATCTCAGGGTTCATCATCCTTAATCTTTTTTTTAGATCTCTCTTAAGGCATCACTAAAACTTAGGCTTAGTCAAATTGAGTAGGCAAATCAGACATAGTAGGGATTAGACCATATAGGTTAGAATATGAATTACTAGGCTAGTGATATGGGAGTCAATCTTAGATTAGCGTTTCCATATAACCAGACATATAGTGAAATCCTAAGGTGATTGGTCACGTTCCTGGGATTTCCTAGGTTACTGTCACATGCTAGGGTTAAATACTAGTGGACCACCAATGCCTCAGACTTCTTGGTTTGGCACCACAAAGGCCTAGAGTTTCCACCCTAGGGCCTGCTTCTTTCTTACAAATAAGAATGGAAGGTTTATGCTTTGAAAAGAAAGATGAGTTTTCTTATATCATTTAGAGAACCCAGGCAAGTGCTTCTCAGTGCCATCCAAAAACGGAGAGATATAGAGGGAGAAGGAAGAAAGGAAGAAAGAGATGAGGAGAAGATTGCCGAGTAGATCTTGGAGGGCCTTTTTTGAGTTTTACTTTGAGCAGTGACCAGAGAATTATTAATCCATTTTCTTCAATCTCCTTGTATCCTAAACCCATCTCTATAGGTAATAATCTATTTTGTTATGCAAGTAATTTAAATTCTTTTTCGAAAAGATATCAAAAAAGAGCTATCTAATTTCTATTCTTCTACTACAACATGATGTTGAAATGAACAATGTCCATCATGCTCTATCCCCTCACCCCCACCCCTACAGTCCTCCCCCATTTCTACTCCTCTCTCTCTCTCTCTCTCTCCCTCCCTCCATTCTCTCTCTCTCCC
This sequence comes from Cocos nucifera, assembly GCA_006176705.1. Taxonomy (NCBI): domain Eukaryota; kingdom Viridiplantae; phylum Streptophyta; class Magnoliopsida; order Arecales; family Arecaceae; genus Cocos; species Cocos nucifera. The sequence goes on along the minus strand of QRFJ01006488.1, from coordinate 12,868 downwards.
CCCTCCATCCTCCACTTTGATCTCCTCTCTATCTCAAGTCGACTGAACTAGGGTTGTGCAAAAAATCGGCTGAACTACGAATCCGGCCCAAATTGGTCTCTAGGTTCGATTTATATATGTCATTTTTTTTTAAATTTGATTTGGTGTCTGTTGGATGTAAAATGGCTTCTGTTGAAATCTAGTAAAGTTTGACCTTGGTAAAATGCCATCTGAAGTCACGACATCTAGCTCTGAGGTTCAATTAGGTCGACCCACTAGTCTAAACGAGTTCTGGTGGATCGGCCTCCAAATGCAACTAAAGCATAGAGCTTCAACTGAAGGCGGCTTGTTCTAAAAATAACAACAACTTATGCTGATTCCCAATCTTGTGTGTTGGCTAAGTTTCTTTACTTCAATTATCTAACTCTATCTCATGAGTGGCAGATCTCACTAAGGTTACACTACGGATCTCAGCCAGACAAACTTGAGCCAACAAGAAAAGCTCGTCATCCATTTGACTTTGATCTACAGTCTGGGATAAGCAACAACCACACCACAAGCACTAAACCTCAGCACTATCTGGTCCCAACTCTGGACTGACCTTGAGTATAGGCCGAGCTTGATCAGGATAACTAAAGCATCTCCGACGTCATCTTAATTGAAGAATCCATGATTCCTTTCTAACCTCAAGCTCTCTAGACCAAAGTACTAGTCCTATCATCGACCAACCTTGAAGGTGACTGAGCTTCCAAAAGCTATCGAGATAGTTATGCCGAGGTTCAAACTTGAAGCCTAACCTATAAACTCATCATCCTCAACTTAAAGGCCAACCTTCAAGCTCAGTCAATCCGATCCTAAGCTCCAACAACTTAATCTCAGCATGAATGGCTCACGATTAAGCTTTGAAGAATCTGACCTTCCATACGAATTCTAACAAACAATAATCCAATGACTAGTAAGTCACGACAAATGACAGTCCACTCTCCGTAAAAAATTTTGAGCAGTCCGAATGGTCTACTAACATTCTATTATTGCTTTCACCATCAATCTGTTATAGATTTCATCTATAAATAGGATCCTCCAAATATATCTTCTTCTTTAAGCTCTCTTTCTATCTCCAATCTTCTGGGCACTCTATTTTTGTTGGCTAGAATACTAAGCTGATTGTCAGAGGATCCACATTAGAGCCATCACCAATTAGAATTTTGTCTTGCAGGTTTTGACTGGCGAGATTCCAAATTGCACCTTCAGCAATCTTCGATGGTCAATCATTTTCTGCACCAATAGGATTGATGCTAAAGAAAGAGCCCTATGAGCCCTTGTTCTAAAAGAAGTACCAATCGAGCAGTCTTCTTCTTCCGTTCAAGCAAGATGCCCCCTAAGAGAGCTTCTTTCTGAAGATTCATCACTACCGCTGTCATGCCCTTGACCTGAGATCTCGAGCCAAAGGTCATGGTGTTAGATATATGTGCCCTAGAAGCCAGAATTGACTGACACTTGTAATACACTTCTAGGGGCAAAATTATAATTTTGACTAATATCAATAAAATAGGTTATTTTCTATCACATATGTGTATTTAGTGTCTATGATACATCCTTTGAGTTAATGGTAATGATAATTCATATTTTTAAGAGTAAAAAATTTAAGACATGAATAATCATTGTTAACTCATAAAATGCTCCCCACCATAGGATCATTACTAGGATGGTAATTGATCCGGAAGGTTGGTGTACAATCACTTCTCCTTAGTAGATGAGTCTTGAGTCTATGGTGTGGAGACACCGAAGCAAGAGTACAGATACTCGTTAAAGAATGAGAGCACTGAGCATGACCATCTCGAGTAGTCATTAGGGAGTCTACCTTCTTGTCAATGACTGACTCGATACTGGAGTAGTGTGTCTGGTTCTTTGACCTGAGGTGCATCGACAGTTCACCTTGAGGGTGTTCTAGTTTGACTACACCATTACTTAGTCTCCTAGCCATTCGAAATCCTGAGGTGTATGTTGGCTATTGCATCTTCATTGTAGGAACTGGATAGCATCAAGATGGAATCTATCTACCTCGATGGTAGAGGAGTAGCCCTATGATGATCATGAGAATCAAGTCCAGAAGCCCATGGCCATGGCAGAGTGAAATAATAGAAAGAGTTTCTATTTAGGTTTTCACATCGGACTTGAATCGAATGATTACATCATATGATAGAAACTAGGGTTTGATGAGTTCACCTTAATCCTAATCTGATCGGGGCTCAAGATAGAAGAACTTAATCACACAGGTAGCTACACCAAGAGGTTCGCATTCAGCTTTGATGGGTTGCCACCATATACTGCTAGGTGTCACTGGTGGATTTTGGGAGCAATTAGAATGATTTAGATGATCGATCATTCTAGCTGTTTGAATCAGAAGAGTTCTGATCCATCGAAAGAAGTTTTAATGATGTCGATGATAGAGATCATGACATATCCCATTACCATATAGAACTTAACCTAACTGGATCACACAAACAAGGGTTTGAATCTGGTGATCATCAATTGAACTAATCTAGTTCAATTGATCTGAATGAGATTCAATTAGGTTCAAGAAAATCGTGCTAGCACTCGATTGAACCTAACGTTCTTCTTTTACTATCATAAATAAGTTGTCCTGTCTGAGCCAAAGGAGTTTGTGCTCAATCAGAGGCCTTCATATGGTCTGACTGAAGGTTGTCTAAGTCAAAAAAAGTTGTCTTATTTTGTAAGACATTACCTATCATTTTTGGTCACCTGCAATTTCTCATTCTTTGATTTTGGTCAAAAGTCTACCTTTGACTGGTCAAATATTGATCATAAACACTTTGACTTCTATCCACATGTCACGCACCTATTGGAGGACTGGTGGGGGCTTATCCTCCTACCAGAACTTGGCAAGGAGGAGGGTGCATGCCATCCTAGGCATGCGCCCAAGTTGGAGGCGCCTAGGAGTCCCTGTTGGACAGGGACTCCATCTCCTTTTTGGATTTCGATTAGAGTTCTCCTAAGAATCAAGTTTAACTGATTTTAGGCACCATCTAAGGAGGAATCCAGGGGACTCTATTTCCACCAATCAGATTTAGATCTGATTTCACAAAGAGTTGTGATTGATTGGGAAGAAGAGGAGTTGGATCACAGATATCTATAAATAAGATCCTGCGCCCAACTCAAATTAAGAATTGGAAAAGAAATTCAATTCCCATGCCCCAAGGCCTCCTCTCCCCTCTTCCTCCACACCAAACCCACCTTCTCCCTCTCCTCTCCACATCCAAAGTATTTGGATTCTTGGTTGGTGCGATCCAGATGAGAGAAAGGCGACTGAAAGCTAGAAGGCTGCACTGCTGCATAGGACAACTGCTGATCTTTAAAAAGAGTTTTGAAGATCCTCCAAATCAGATCCAGATCTAATTTTTGGAGACGTGATAGAGAAGAAGAGGATCTTCAGATCCAGTCTGAGTGGATACTGATAGAGGCCAGGCACTTGCATGGCTAGATCCAGAACCTTCCGCTGCTTATAGGATCATCATCGGGTAATAGGATTATCCACTTCAAGGTAAATTAAATTTGATTTAATTTATCTAATTTTATTTTAATTATTAAAAATAAGAATCAAATCTAAAATATTCTAAATCTAATTAGAATCAAAGAAAAAAATTTTTGAAATATATCTCTTGATCTGATCAGATCTGAATGAACTTGGTCCAGGAAATTAGGATTTTTCCTTCAACTGATATCAGAGCAAGATTCTAAAAGTGTTTAGATCTGATTTTAAATTTATTTTGATTAAAAAATAAGTGATTTTAGAGGTCACATGAGATGTGATTAGATCTGAAATAAGAAAAAATTAAAATTAAATAATTTGGATTTAAGATTAGAAGATATGCATGACTAGTTCCAAAATAAAATAGTTCTATAGAATAGTCTTGCATGTTTGTAATTTAATATGATTAAATCATATTTTAGATCTATTTATTTATTATTTTTTAATATTATAATTATTATAATAACATCTAAAAAATAGCAAATAAAATTATTTAATTTTAAACATCATATGAGATATGATTGATGCATGTCTAGACTAGTTGTAGAATAGTTCTACATAGTTGTCTAGATTAGAGTTTATTTTGATAAGATCAATTTAAATCTAATTTTTTAGATTATTATGAGATAATTTAGATCTAAAAATATGCATGATTCGATACATGAGATGTATGCAAAATATGCCATGATTAGATCTAATTTGTATATGAGATATATGATATAGATCTAAAACTATTTTGTAGTATTGCATGTTCCTGATTAAGGCATTCCTCTTGGCCGTCCGGTCATAAGAACGAAGAAGGATTTAAAGGCCCTCTCCTCCCATCCAATAGGGGTATTCTTATGATGTGTAGGGGTGCTGCGCATTTCATCCTTAATCAGAAACTCAAAACTTACTTTCTGCAAAACCCTAGATCCTGAAACCCTAGGATTTATTGTGCATATTTTATTTATGAACCCTACTTAATTAAAAATTAAGATTATGAAATATCAATTAGGTCTAAAATTGAGAATTTCAGATCTAAGACATATTCATAATACTGGGTTCGGGCTTGGGTAGCTCAATTAGGTCTAAGCGGTTGATCAAACCGAATCAAGAGTTGGTTAGATGGGATCAATAATGCTTAAATTGACCAGCCTAATAGGATTAAGTCTGGGTCAAGATCGAGTCACGATCAAGCAAGACCTAATTAGGCTCAGAGGTTAGAGTCTGGATTGTAGGCTAACCCAATTGGTTCTAGCTCAACAATTTGGTGTCTAAGGTAAGTTTGGCACATACGACCGACTGGTTTTTAATTGGAAGCTACTCGATCTGAATGCATTCTTGTACGAGTTAATGGCATATTCCTTCCACCGGTCTCACTTACCTGGCCATATCTGTTGACACAGTTCTGATCTGAGGTGGTCAATAATCCGAGCTAACCCATGCCACTAGGTTAGTCATAATTGTTATGACTATGACAAGTCTAGTTTAATGAGACCTGAATCAATTCTCCCTAAGAAAAGATTAAGTCTGAGGTCTTCCACCATTGTAGATGTGCGGGCCCTTCCCGGAGGTTGATTGTTCTCGGCTGGATACAGTGGCTCAGTTGCACCGAAAAGATGCAACCATGTCTATTAGGCATTGGATGCTATGGGCTGGAGGATGAGTTGGGCTCAATATTCTGGATACGGTGAGAGACTCAATTAGGAATCCAGTCTATGCAAATGGTGGGTCTGACTTAACTAAGGAGTGGATCAATATTTTGGATATGGTGAGATTCATGAATTAGAGATCCAAGTTTGGGTGCACCATGATTAGAGAATCATTGAACAAGAGTTGTTCACTCATTGGCTAACCCATCATCAATAACTGTTAGGTGAGGTGATGAGTCAGTTGGTGAGACCGCACCACCCACTAGAAATCATTAATCATGAAGATTTTTGCATCTCTACAGAGGGAGTGTAGGGATCCGAGAAAATAGTGGAAGCTAATTTATTTAAAAATAAAATTCCTAAACAAATTGGTTAAGTCATAATTACAATATCTAACTAGAATCTTTGACTCTCTATAGAAAAATATCTGCATCCAACCCATTAGCATGTATCCTGGACACACATAGACTGATCGGACCCAATTATAAAGATTGGCTCAGAAACTATAAAATTATTTTGGATTTTGAGAAGTTAACCCATGTATTGGACTAGGACCCTCCCACCTTACCAACCCATCCATCTATTGAACAGAGAGCGTCTTTGGAAAAATGGATAGACGAAGATAATAAGGCCAGATATTACATGTTGGGCTCGATGTCTGATGAGCTCCAGCGCCAACATGAAGATATCAAGACTGCTTGCCAAATGTTGGCTCACCTACAGGAGATGTTTGGTGAACAGAGTCACGCAGCCAAGTATCAAGTCACGAAATGACTTTTTAAGAAAGATGCGTGATTCAGTCCAAGAGTTATGGAAGAGCTTGAGAAGCTTGTGAAGTTAGACATGAATGTTAGATATATGTGCCCTAGAAGCCAGAATTGGCTGACACTTGTAATACACTTCTAGGGGCAAAATTATAATTTTGACTATAATCAATAAAATGGGTTATTTTCTATCACATATGTGTATTTAGTGTCTGTGATACATCCTTTGAGTTAATGGTAATGATAATTCATATTTTCAAGAGTTGAAAATTTAAGACATGAATAATCATTATTAACTCATAAAATGCTCCCGACCATAGGATCATCACGAGGATGGTGATTGATCCGGAAGGTTGGTGTACGAATCGCTTCTCTTTAGTAGATGAGTCTTGAGTCTACGGTGTGGAGACACCGGAGCGAGAGTACAGGTACTCGTTAGAGAACGAGCACTGAGCGTGACCACCTCGAGTAGTCATTAGGGAGTCTACCTTCTCGTCAATGACTGACTCGATGCTGCAGTAGTGTGTCTGGTTCTTTGACCTGAGATGCATCGGCAGTTCACCTTGAGGGTGTTATAGTTTGACTACACCATTACTCGGTCTCCTAGCCATATGGAACCCTGAGGTGTATGTTGGCTATAGCATGTTCATTGTAGGAACTGGATTGCATCAAGATGGAATCTATCTACCTCGGTGGTAGAGGAGCAGCCCTATGATGATCATGAGAATCAAGTCCAGAAGCCCATGGCCATGGCAGAGTGAAATAATAGAAAGAGTTTCTATTTAGATTTTCACATTGGACTCGAATCGAATGATTACATCATATGACAGAGACTAGGGTTTGACGAGTTCACCTTAACCCTAATCTGATCGGGGCTCAAGATAGAAGAACTTAATCACACAGGTAGCTGCACCAAGAGGTTCGCATTCAGCTCTGATGGGTTGCCACCATATACTGCTAGGTGTCACTGGTGGATTTTGGGAGCAATTAGAATGATTTAGATGATCGATCATTCTAGCTGTTCGAATCAGAAGAGTTCTGATCCATCGAAAGGAGTTTCGATGATGTCGATGATAGAGATCATGACATATCCCATTACCATACAGAACTGAACCTAACTGGGTCACACAAACAAGGGTTTGAATCTGGTGATCATCAATTGAACTGATCTAGTTCAATTGATCTGAATGAGATTCAATTAGGTTCAAGGAAATCGTGCTAGCACTCGATTGAACCTAACGTTCTTCTTTTACTATCATAAATAAGTTGTCCTGACTGAGCCAAAGGAGTTTGTGCTCAATCAGAGGCCTTCATATGGTCTGACTGGAGGTTGTCCAAGTCAGAAAAGGTTGTCTTATTTTGTAAGACATTACCTGCCATTTTTGGTCACCTGCCATTTCTTGTTCTTTGACTTTGGTCAAAAGTCTACCTTTGACTGGTCAAACGTTGACCATTGACACTTTGACTTTTGACCACATGTCATGCACCTATTGGAGAGCTGGTGGGGGCCTGTCCCCCTGCCAGAACCTGGCAAGGAGAAGGGCGCACGCCACCCTAGGCGTGTGCCCAAGTTGGAGGCGCCTAGGAGTCCTTGTTGGACAAGGACTCCATCCTCCTTTTTGGATTCCAATTAGAGTTCTTCTAAGAATCCAACTTTGACTGGTCTTAGGCACCCTCTAAGGAGGAATCCAGGGGACTCTATTCCCACCAATCAGATTTAGATCTGATTTCACAAAGGGTTGTGATTGGTTGGGAAGAAGAGGAGTTGGATCACAGCTTAGTCTATAAATAAGACCCTGCGCCCAACTCAGATTGCAAATGATAGAGATTGAGAATCATAATTTCCCATGCCCCAAGGCTGCCTCTCCCCTCCTTCTCCATGCCATAGTCTCTTCTCCCCTTGCTCTCCACGTCCAAAAGGAGTTTTGGACTTTGGTTGGTGCGATTCCAGATCAAAGAAAGGCGATCAAAAGCAAGAAGGCTGCGCTGCTGCAAAGGACGACTGCTGATCTTCAAAAGAGTTTTGAAGATCCTCCAGATCAGATCCAGATCTAATTTTTGGAGGTGTGATAGAGAAGAAGAGGATCTCCAGATCCAACCCGAGTGGATACCGGTAGAGGCCAGGCGCTTGCGTGGCTAGATCCAGAACCTTCCGCTGCAATCAGGATCATCAACAGGGTAATAGGATTACCCAAATCAGGTAAATTAAATTTGATTTAATTTATCTTATTTTATTTTATTTATTAAAATAATAAGAATCAGATCTAAAACATATCAAGATCTGATTGGGATCAAGAGAAAAATTTTTGAAATATATCTCTTGATCTGATCAGATCTGAACGAACCTGGACCGGGAAATCAGGATTTCCCTTCAACTGGTATCAGAGCCATGGTTCTAAATTATTTAGATCTATTTTAAATTTATTTTAATTAAAAATAAATAATTTTAGATGTCACATGAGATGTGATCAGATCTAAAATTAGAAAAAATTAAAATTAAATGATTTGGATCTAAGAACAGAAATATGCATGACTAGTTCTAAAATAGAATAGTTCTATAGAATAGTCTTGCATGTCTTTGAATTTAATTTGATTAAATTATATTTTAGATCTATTTATTTACTATTTTTTGATATTATAATGTTATAATAATATCTAAAAAATAGCAAATAAAAATTATTTAATTTTAAACATCATATGAGATATGATTGATGCATGTCTAGACTAGTTGTAGAATAGTTCTACATAATTATCTAGATTAGAATTTATTTTGATTAGATCAATTTAAATCTAATTTTTTAGATTATTATGAGATAATTTAGATCTGAAAAATATGCATGATTATGATACATGAGATGTATGCAAAATATGCCATGATTAGATCTAATTTGTATATGAGATATATGATATAGATCTAAACTAGTTTTGTAGATTTACATGTTCCTGATTAAGGCGTTCCTCTTGGCCGTCCGATCATAAGAACGAAGAAGAGTTTAAAGGCCCTCTCCTTCCATTCGATGGGGTGTTCTTATGATGTGTAGGGGTGCTGCGTGTTCGTCCTTAATCAGAAAAATCCAAAAACTTACTTTCTGCAAAATCCTAGATCCTGAAACCCTAGGATTTATTTGCATATTTTGTTTATGAACCCTAAACTTAATTAAGAATTAAGATTATGAAATATTAATTAGGTCTAAAATTGAGAATTTTAGATCTAAGACATATTCATAATACTTGGGTTCGGGCTTGGGTAGCTCAATTAGGTCTAAGCGGTTGATCAAACCGAATCAAGAGTTGGTTAGATGGGATCAACAATGCTTAAATTGACCAGCCTAATAGGATTAAGTCTGGGTCAAGATCGAGTCACGATCAAGCAAGACCTAATTAGGCTCAGAGGTTAGAGTCTGGATTGTAGGCTAACCCAATTGGTTCTGACTCAACAATTTGGTGTCTAAGGTAAGTTTGGCATAGACGACCGACTGATTTTTAATTGGAAGCTACTCGACCTGAATGCGTTCTTGTACGAGTTAATGGCATATTCCTTCCACCGGTCTCACTTACCTGGCCATATCTGTTGACACAGTTCTGATCTGAGGTGGTCAATAATCCGAGCTAACCCATGCCACTAGGTTAGTCATAATTGTTATGACTATGACAAGTCTAGTTTAATGAGACCTGAATCAATTCTTCCTAAGAAAAGATTAAGTCTGAGGTCTTCCACCATTGTAGATGTGCGGGCCCTTCCCGGGGTTGATTGTTCTCGGCTGGATACAGTGGCTCAGTTGCACCGAAAAGATGCAACCATGTCTATTAGGCATTGGATGCTATGGGCTGGAGGATGAGTTGGGCTCAATATTTCGGATACGGTGAGAGACTCAATTAGGAATCCAATCTATGCAAATGGTGGGTCTGACTTAACTAAGGAGTGGATCAATATTTTGGATATGGTGAGATTCATGAATTAGAGACCAAGTTTGGGTGCACCATGATTAGAGAATCATTGAACAAGAGTTGTTCACTCATTGGCTAACCCATCACCAATAACTGTTAGGTGAGGTGATGAGTCAGTTGGTGAGACCGCACCACCCACTAGAAATCATTAATCATGGAGATTTTCGCATCTCTACAGAGGGAGTGTAGGGATCCGAGAAAATAGTGGGAGCTAATTTATTTAAAAATAAAATCCCTAAACAAATTGGTCAAGTCAAAATTACAGTATCTAACTAGAATCTTTGACTCTCTACAGAAAATATCTGCGTCCAACCCATTGGCACGTATCCTGGACACACATAGACTGACCGGACCCAATTATAAAGATTGGCTCAGGAACTACAAAATTATTTTGGGTTTCGAGAAGTTAACCCATGTTTTGGACCAGGACCCTCCCACCTTACCAGCCCGTCCATCTGTTGAACAGAGAGCGTCTCTGGAAAAAATGGATAGACGAAGATAATAAGGCCAGATATTACATGTTGGGCTCGATGTCTGATGAGCTCCAGCGCCAACATGAAGATATCGGGACTGCTCGCCAAATGTTGGCTCACCTGCAGGAGATGTTTGGTGAACAGAGTCGCGCAGCCAAATATCAAGTCACGAAATGACTTTTTAAGGCTAAGATGCGTGATGGGCAGTCAGTCCAAGATCACTGTCTGATGATGATCAAGGACATGGAAGAGCTTGAGAAGCTCGGTGTGAAGTTGGACTTGGATCTGCAGAACGATATTATTCTGCAATCCTTGACTGATGCATATGGGCAATTCATCATGAATTACCACATGCATAAACTTCAAAATTTCCTTGGCCGAATTAATGAATATGCTGGTTACCGCTGAGCTTTCTATGAAAGGTTCTAAAGGCTCAGTTCTTGCTATGGAATGGACTTCTTCCAAAAGAAAGTCTTATGGAAAGAAAAAGAAGTCTGTGAAAAAGCAAAAGGTGGAAGGATCAAAGAAGAAGAAGGCAGAGTCGAAGAAAAAGGCCGATGTCAAAGGAAAAGTATTTTCCATTGCAACAGCGACGGCCACTGGAAGCGGAACTGCCCTACTTACCTGGCCACCCTGAAGAACAAGAAGGAAGGTCCTTCTGGAGGTATGCTCATTATTCGAGCAAAACGTGAATGCCAAATGACCTAGGGATAGTTCAAACGACAGATATCTATGGCACCTGAGATTAGGTCATATAGCAGAAGATAGGATCAACAAATTGGAGAAAAATGGGCTATTGAGTCCATTGACTTTTGAGTCATATCCAACTTGTGAATCTTGTCTTCAAGGCAAAATGACTAAACTCCCTTTTGTTGGACATGGGGAGAGGGCCACAGATCTCCTTGCCCTAGTACATACTGATGTGTGCGGCCCATTTGATGTGCCGGACTAGAGGCAATTTTGTCTACTTCATTACCTTTATCGATGATCTGTCTAGGTATGGGTATGTGTATCTTATGAGACACAAGTCTGAAGCCTTTTGAAAAGTTCAAAGAATTCAGACATGAAGTAGAAAAACAAACTGAAAAAACCATTAAGGTTCTTCGATCAGATCGAGGAGGTGAATACCTTAGCCGAGAATTCCTAGACTATCTTAAGAAAATGGCATAGTCTCTCAATGGACTCCACCAGGAACACCTCAAACTCAACAGGATTTCAGAACGCTAGAAAATCGGAGAACTCTATTGGATATTGTTCGATTCCATGATGAGCTTCACAGACCGTCCCTGATTTTCTTTTGGGATATTTCATTCATTAACTTCAATCTATCTACTGAATAGGGTTCCCTCTAAAACCGTTCCTACCACACCGTATGAGATATGGCACGGTAAGAAACCAAGTCTGAGTCATCTCAAAACTTGGGGTTGTCCGGCTCATGTCAAAAGAACAACAAGCGGACAAGTTAAAGTTAGGTCCTCAATAGAGCTTCTAGATTCATAGGATATCCTAAAGAGTCATTAGGATATACTATTTCTAACATTCCCAGAAGACCACAATGTGATTGTGAGTCGACATGCATATTCTTGAAAATAGTTTATTCAAGATAGTGGCATTGGAAAGCACAGATTAAGCTTGATGAGAAAGTCTCTACAAGTGAAAAGAGAGAGCTAAGGACCAAGTGAACAAATCAGGTTGAGCTAATAGAAACACTACCTTCCTCCACCATCGTAGATCGGAAAGAGTTTTTCCGTCCCCCTGAAAGATACTTAGGATATTATTTCAGAGGATGTCAGAGGAAATGTTCCTCATAGGTAATGGTTGTCACTCGTGGAGATGATACCCAAAACCTACAACGAGGCGATATCAGATATACGACTTCGAGAAATGGCTTGGAGGCAATGAAGTCAGAGCATCGACTCGATGCACTCAAACCAAGTCTGGACCTTGGTAGATCCACCAGCCAGAAGGTATAGTACCTATTGGTGTAAATGGGAATCTTTCAAGAGAAAGATTGGTGCAGATGGGAATAGTGGAGACATTCAAGGCTAGATTTGGTGGCAAAAGGTTAGTCAAGCCAGCGAAGGCATTGACTATCAGGATACCTTTTCCCCGTAGCTATGCTAAAATCCATCCATACATTGCTTGCCGTTGCAGCCTATTTGTGATTATGAAATATGGCAAAATGAACGTTGAAAACGACATTCCTAAATGGATATCTTGAGGAAGATACTCTATATTGGAACAGCCGCTAGGTTTCACATCCAGTGATAACTGATCACGAGGTTATGCAAGCTGCAAAGGTCCATATATGGACTTAAGCAAGCATTCGGAGCTCGGAAACACTCGTTTCAATGATGTGATCAAAAAGTTTGGTTTCATCAAAACGAAGAGGAACCATGTGTTTTTCACAAGGGTACTGTGGGAGCACTGTTGTCTTCCTCGTATTGTACGTGGATGACATTCCCTCCCTTATTGGGAATTGATATCCCATAGTTGACATCAGTTCAAGAGTGGTTTGCC
>QRFJ01006487.1:0-25305 GCA_006176705.1 Cocos nucifera | reverse complement strand
GAATACAATGTCGGTACCTCCGATCCTAGCTATCCAAGGCTAGCACACTTATTTTTTGGATACAAACCAATCTACACACTCTGATTTAAAGGGACTGATCAATCCTCCAAGTTTTGAAACTCCCAAAACTGAAATCAAATAATAAACGCAGAGTATAAAGTTAATGCAGTTATCCAATAGTTTGAGCTTCCCTTAAATGAGCAAATAAAATCTTTAAAATCTTATTTCAAATAATATAAGAGAAGTCTTTTCTAATTTTCTCAAGATTGTTGAAGACTTAATGAGCTCTTGAGAGGTTGGTTGAACTTTAAAAATGAAACGCTTCTTTGCTTGAAGATGACTTTTACTTAGCTAAATCTGATTCTATGAATCTCTTATGTTTTTTTCACTTTTTAATAGCCTTTCTAAATCCTCAATGGATGGAGGAGAGATTCAGACAAGAATTTTTGAGCCATTAGAGACCTTAAAAAAGTATTAAAAGCTTCCAAAATAGGATTAAAACTTAGCCATTGTAGAAGATTTTCCATCTAGCGTCTGACATCTTAGGGTGGTCGACCTCTAACGGTCGACCTTTTAGAATAGAATTAGAATTAATCAATTCTTAGTATTTTTATGCCTTCGGAAAATACAAAGTCGACCCTGGTGTGACCCTTTAGCATAAAAATACATGCCAAATAGTCCGTTTCAGCTAAGGTGTAGACTTAGGTCGATCCTATTGCTTTCAACTTGATTTTTTCCCAAAATATGCAGTTATCCAAAAAATATGGAGACTGCCATCCAAAGGAATCAGAAATCTTCCATTCTTTAACTCTTGAGCTGCTCGCATCAAAACTTAATAAAATTTGATTTTGCTTCTATAAATATAAAAAATCTTTTCAAGCCAAATTCATTAGTAATTCTTCCCAAGATGCTTTGTAATTATCAAAATCAATTCTTGGAGCAACATACGATGCCATCCAGATACAATCGGGTCCATGAAGCTTCTCAAGACTTACAGTTGCACGTTCGACTTGGCTAGTCATTCCACCATCAACATTAGGTAATTATATTATTAAATTATTTTTAATTATTTTAATAAGTTTTATTGTTTAGAAGCTTGTATATTAGGGTTTTGAGTCTAGGAAGGAGAGATCTGATCGGGGCTAAAAATTCAATGCTTAACCATTCAATATCGAGATCGCGAGGTATACTAGCTCCATATCATCGAATGACGAATATGTATAAAATAATATATTTTAGAATCAAACAGAGTATATCAAAGATATGCCTCCATATCCCATAATTTTATTAATATTATTTTATTTTTTTATTATAGGATAATTGGAAACATCCAGCTCCTATCCATTAGCTACTGAGAGAAGCAGGAGGAGGAGGAGTTGGACGACATGAGCAATTAACCAACTAATTTTTTTTATCTATTATTTATATTTTTTGTTATTAGCTTGTAAAAAATTAATAATTTTTATATTTTTAATAATATTAATTAGTTTTTAATTTTTTAATTATCATACTTTCTTTTGATTTTAATTCTATATAGGTGATTAGAAAACATAATTCATTATGATTAATTAAAATTAGATTCTAAAACATATATTATTATTTTTTAAAAATAAAATTTAATATTATTCATCATATAGCAGATGGCAGCTCCATCACTAATAAACTATTCAAGCAATCGAATTAGAGATCAAATTACCATCGCTAATTTTTTTAAAAATATTTTTTTATTTTATTTAAAAAATTTTAAAAAAATAGAGTGGCATTAGGCCGATTGGTAGATGGTCATACTAATAGATTAGTGATGGCATAGAATGGAAATTGCCATTGTAATAATTTTTTTAAATTTTTTAAAATTCTATTATTAAAAAAATAATTAGTGACTTTCGCAAATTATTTCATCTCTAAAAACTATCGCTAAATTATTATGGGATAGTGACTTCTTTCATCGTAATAGGTGTAATTAGCCGATAAAAATTTTTCAGATTGAATTTTACCAATGGCCCTATTCAGCAACGACGAGACTATTAGCGATGCCAGAAGGCTATTAGTGATGGTATTTCAACTGTCGTCTAATAGTCTGGATTCTTGTAATAGAAATAATGAGGAGAAGGTTTTATTAGAAGGCGGAGAGACAGCCCCATCTTCGAAGAGTTGATGGACTTTGGATGAGAATGAGACAAGGGAACTTCAAAGTATACTAGGGATCTAAAAGAAAAGTGCTTACTGGGCAGGCATTGATGGAGGAAGGTCAATAACCCACAATTAAATCTTTGTTCAAGGTATTATGCATTGTGGGTTCTAGAACGGTAGCCAGAAAGTGGGGATGTATTTTGTAGTTGATTCAACGAATGTGACATTGGCCAGTTGCCTATTTTAATGGTTTGCGGAATTCAACAGAGCTAGTTATGTGAGAGGAATATTACCCTATGTTGCATGCATTCACATGCCATGTACCACATGCAATATATCATCTCTTCTATGTGGGTTCTATTCATCAAGTGTGGTTTAAGATTAGATATAATTTTTTCATCATCGTGATCACCTGGGTGCTTATTAAGTAGTCGGTGTATTGTGCACATGTAATGCATTTTGCTTGTTGTACCTTTACATGTATTGCTGTTACTTTATATCCATAT
The DNA here is from genome assembly GCA_006176705.1 of Cocos nucifera. Classification (NCBI taxonomy): domain Eukaryota; kingdom Viridiplantae; phylum Streptophyta; class Magnoliopsida; order Arecales; family Arecaceae; genus Cocos; species Cocos nucifera. Next base: position 22,669 of record QRFJ01006487.1, on the reverse strand, counting down.
GCAATACCACGGTCTTTCATCTTTTATTTTTCTTTTTTTTAATTATCATGAATGCATTCTTCTTGTGCAAAGTATAGAGGTAACCTTCTCCAAGTTTAGGCCATTTATTATACTTAGCCCTCAAAAGTTTTAAAAAGTAATTCAATACCCAACCATTAAAACTATAAATTCATTGAATGGACTATTTGAATCATATGCATATTATATAAGGATCGCATAATAACTAATTTTCATAAAATTTCAGAACCGCCCCATCTCACAAACTTAGAAAAAAAATATCTTATTTTTACATGGATGAAGTATTTGAGATTTCCTGTAGGTGGATGGATGACAAAAAAGTTGGAGGCACTTTAAGATCCATTTTAAATGGATGATAGAAGGATTGAAGGGCTTTAAGTTTCAATGCATGCAGATAAAGGAAAAGGATGGATGCTCTGATATTATACAAACAAATGAATGACAAATTAGATGTAGTGCTTTAAGGTCTGTACATTACGGAATGGATGAGGAAGATAAAGTATTTATGAGTCTAGTGCAGAATGGAATGGACATCTGTAGGATAGGATTATTTTGATATTTGTGCAAGTGGAGATGGACGATAAATGGAGCAGTTTTGACTAATCCATATTAGGCAATTAATGATTTTGGAGGATGGAGTGCTTTGACATTTGTGGCTGATTGACATGGATATAGGGATAGAGAGCTTTTAGATTGCATCAACAGATAAATGATAGAGAATGAATGCTTCAAGATTTATGCAAGTAGTTAATGATCGAGGATAGAGTGCATCAAGAACTATACAAGCAAATGAAGCCACTTGAAAGATTTATGTAGCATAAATGCATTTGAGAATGAATATTTTGAGATTCTAGAATGGTTGGTAAATGAAGTGATTCTAATTCTATGCTGACAAGTAGATTCTATACACTAAGTGCTTGTAAAATCTATGCAGGATAGATAGTATGATAAAGAGTAGAACTCTACGTATATGCATGCAGATTAGATGGTTTGAGTTTGGGGACTTTAAGATCCCATTTTAGGTGGATGAATGAAGAGATAGAGCTCATTGATAGTTGTGTAGTGGATGGATTTGTAAAGGAGGAATATTTTTTAAAATTTATGCATAATGTGGATGAGTACAGAGAATTGAAGTGCATTTAAGATTCTATGCAAGTAGATGAATAATAAAGATAACCCACAAATTAAGCGTTCTTTTATCTTTTTCTACTAACATTAATGATGTGTTAAGATACATAGATGGTTTGGGCTATGTTTATAATAAATTTTTGAAATTTTTGTAGCTAATTAATATTTTTAAGACTTCTAGATCTAAATATAATAGCTTAATTTGAAGGGATTGTCTTTATAATTTTTACCTTTAATGAACCATCTAGTTTTAGTGAATTATCTTTCAATTATCTTGATGATTTAGGATATGCGTAAGAAAAAGATCTCTACTTAGTGACCCAAGTATATGTTGAGATTTTATTCAAAGGTTATCTACTTGCTTGCCAACCAAAATAGGTTTAATATCAAATTGAGCTCATTAATCATGGCTTTTGAAGATTTGCTACATTTTCTTTCTCTTCCTTTTCGGTAAATATTAGGGGTGGTATTTTTTTCCGACCGCCAAATATCCAACCTAACCTAATTAACTAGAATGGGGCAATTTTATCTGACTCAATTAAGATTGTCGAGGTATGTATGGATTATATAAAAACTTATTGAAGTGGAATTTTGGGTTGGTATGGATAATGATATGCCTCATCCTGAGCCTGCCCCGATAATCTCTCTTCTTTCATTTAAATAAAATCCAAAACTTCCTCGGGTCCCCCACCCCCCGCCCCCCCACCCATCTTGACATTCCAATCTCTAGGTGGTGGCACGCTGATGGTCCCAACCAGCACTTCTGCCCCATTCCCAACATCCAACAACCATCCTGAGCGAAAAGCCCAACAGGGTCACCATCCTCTCCTAACCTTCGACACCCAAATCCTAGCAATGACCTAGCGAGGCTTAGTGGTGGATGCAAAGAGGTTACTAAACGATGACGAGAAAACATGAGTTAGATCTTGTTGAGTGCAGTATCGGCTTGGTTGTGGATGAAGAGGGCGTGCCGATAGCATTGAGAGCAAGATTCGGGATCGTCCGCTCAGGGAGGGGACAACTTAGGGTTCTATTCACCGGATCGCAGTGTCATTTGCCTATTCGTCGAATGAGATTGGCCTAATTCGACGGGATTATTTGACCACTCTAGCCTTCATTCGATCGAGGATTCGCTGAGGATGGAAAAAAATAGGACAAACATCAAGCGAAAACAAAGAAAAGATGTGGAAAAAATTTAAAAGATTAAGACCCTTGTTTCCATAATTTCTTTCGCTTTCACCTAATTTTCAGTTATTTATCCTCTTTCTTGAAGATATGTAGGGAAAGGTGTTTTTATTTGAGGGATGATTGAGGTTCAATTCTAAGGAGGTTGAGAGTTTTTTTCTCTCAAAATTATTTTTGGAAAGTTTAATTCTTGATAGGAACCAAGAGAGAATTGAGGGGATTTTGATCGATCCGAACTCAACAAAGGATGGTACAGGGATCGGATATGGATTATGGGATTTTTTCATATTGGGCGGTAAGTATGGAATATTTTCGACCCAACTATTGCCATGCCCCGTATAAAAATATCCAGTACAATGTTCATATCTTAATCATTGATCTTTGAAGGATTACTAAGGAAAATAATTTTGAAGACTTATCTATTTAGGATGCATTGGAAAAACATAATTATTTTTCCGCCATGCTGCTAAATTTGATATTCAAAACCTCATGGTAAATAATGAAAGATGAGGTTTATCGTGCGGGATGAATCCATTTTGTTGCAGGTTGTACCATCCAATGACGCAAAGCATCTTACGAAGACAGAAGAGGGACAAAAGGAGAACTATTACGACATCAGCCATCAAGGGAAAAAGCCAATTCATGGAGTCACGCAGATTTCGCAACCATCTCCTCAAGGGTTAGCCTCCATTGCCACCCATTCAACGCATTTGGTGGTTCACCGCCGAGTTTCGAAGATGGGGGGTCAAGCAGCGCATTCTCGACCAGCTCAACCGAGTTGAACAAGTTTATGAGCAAGTCCAGGGGCGTATGCTACTCATATTCCTAATCACTCAGCACATCAGCGTGGCTAATGTTGCTAGGACCAGATCTAATAATAATTTCTCATCAAACTAAAACCAATTAAAGCACTGAAATATTAGCAGGAGATGAAATCAGATAATAACAATAGAGAAGTTGGACGGATGAAATATTTTTTATTTTTATTAGATCTTTTTCTTACAATGATCCTCCCATCAGTGATCCATCACTGATTATTTACTACTAGCTCATCAAAGATGTCATTTAGGGATTGCACTGAAGGGCGGTCTATTTATTTTGCTATTTCAATAGTTTGTCATCCGATTGCTTACGTCCGGCATTCGCGATTGGAGCACAATCAGGTGCCATCTCCCTGATCTCCGCTTTGGGCAGGTGCTTGAGGGCCTAATTAGAAATCTTTTCATCTCCGTTCCATTTACACATATCCCAAAATAAAATAAAACTTATTTAGAACCTCATTGAAACACAGTTCATATCATCAAAATTCAGTCCAATATGTGCTATCAACATCCATTTTCGCATTCAACAGATTTTTTAAGAGGATTAAATGCCATATCTAGAAATTGTTACAATTTTTTATTGTAATTACACAGTTCACAAGACAAGCTCCCAAATCAAATTTTAATCCAGTTTGTTAGAAAATAAACTAGGCCATTAAATAGCAGTCCCTGAAAAACTGGTTGTTTTGAAAGAAGCTCCTGTATCGATGATGTGCACTTAAGTTCTGACAGTTACTGAAATAAAAGCTTGTTAAAATTTCAAACATATCTCAAAATATTATTCGGTTAAGAATCTCTAAGATAATGCACATAATTCTGATCCAGAAAAAAAAAATTTGAAACCAAATTAGAGCAGATTTTCTGTCCTAAACATCCCTCTCAAAATAAATGTACTTGACCTGAAACTACTTATAAGGGACTCTTATAGGATTAATGTCATGTCATATACCCAGCGCGCAAATAAAAGATGCAATAAGAAAATAAAGCAGATTATAAGGAGGCAGATCTTCCATCATCATCAAAGTTCCATGCAGTAATTTAATTCCAGCAACAGCAACAGGGCACATGGTAGAACAAATCAGCACTACTAAAAAACATGATATATTATAAGATGTGGCAAAACATCAGTTCACTCATAAGATTAGAGATATCCACACACTGTCATTAGTACAAAGAAAAGAGAAAGAGTAGGGACCCGAAAGCACATAACAACAGATGTCATCATCAAAAAGATGATCTGCCTTCAGCCTTGCCCCTTTTCTCTTCATGACCCTATACAATCTTTGTGCAAAATTCAGAATGAAATAAAAATGAAAACAATAAGTCAGAACTTAAATCCAACCCGACCCAGTTGTTGAACGACCCAGTCATGTATCAAAGCTGCCATCAGCTCATCGAGCAGTTCAGTAGCAGGAGGATGCAAGGCAACAGCACCACATCGAGGGCTCGAGTACTTGCTAAACACTACTTTCAGTTCAGTCTCTGCTGCTTTGGAATGAAAGCTCACTAGATGCTGCGCACAATCCCTGTGTCCAACCATGGAAATTGGTTCGGTGATCAAGCTCAATACTTTAGATACAATATAGGGATAATATAACAAGTTCTGTAGATTTCTGAGGTCAAGTTAGTGGATACTAACAGCAACTGTGGCTCTGAGAAGCCTGTGTGATGCTTGAGTGTTTCGCTCCAGAAGGGAGTCTTCTTGAGTGTGCACCGTGCCGCATAGACAGCTGAAGCAGCGATCAAGGATGGGCAGTACATGATCATTGAGTAATGCATCAAACCCAGCTCAGCCAAGAAGAAGGCCATGTGCTCCATCTGCAAGTATAAACAAAAGAATAAGACTATCAGACTGAAATTGCCAATTCTAAAGACCACACAAAGTCAAAGCATCTATTGTTCTCACCTCTTTATCGGACATGGCTGCTTTCAGAAAACGCACGAGGAACATGTAGGGCGTGGGAACAGTTAAGTTCCATTCAAGTTTGTTCAGAATTTCTTTCTCCTTGCTCAATATCTGCTCTCTGCTATATGCACAGTCCAATATGCATATGAAGTTGCTGACCTGCTCTCAACCACAACCCAGTTTCCAGTACTCAGTAATCGTAATAATACTAATAAAAAGAACATTTTTATCTATAAAACAACATAATTAGTACCTCTAGAGCTCGTATATCCTCATACTTGCAGGCAATGAGCAACGCACTCACACCCACAAGAGGCAACTCCCTCCTCCGGACTGTTTCCATGGAAAGGTACCGATCAATTATGTAAAATGTGAGATAAAGGATCTCAGGCATCAGCCCAAACTTATGGTGTACCTCAATCAGCCATTCAGCCAGAATAGCTCTTTTCTCTTCATTGATCTCAACTTGGGAGTCCATGTAGTCATTTGGTCGGTTAGAATTCTGAATTAGCAAAAGGAACAAGCACTCGTCAGCTAAAATAGGTAAAATAAATGGATGCAATGGATATTCAAATGGAGGAATTATATAATACCTCAGCAAGTTTGTAAAACTTGTAGATATCTTCAACATAATCCACGACAGCTAACTGATCATTGGCATCCAAAGCATCAATATCGTGAACCTGATCTTTTGGTTCATATGTGTCAGGACTGATTTCGATAATTTCCTCAGGCTCGGGCTTAACAGTAACTTTTGGCTCGATTGCCTTTGCACAGCCCTTTCCCACTGCTACATCGGCAGTTACAACCACTGGCATCTGAAAATCACAAAGGTGGAATTCAATTTCAGTCCATAACTAGATATTGTGATAGAAGAAAATGGGCTCATTGAAGTGAAAACTTGATAAAGACCACCATTTATACCTTATCAGCAGTGGCCACAGCAGTTAATTGTGCATTCACCAGAAGGTGAGCACCAGAACTTCTAGAAAGAAAAGAATGTATTAGATGTTTTAGACCACTTAAAGCAATGCATTTGAAGTAATTTAAACAACGTAGAGCTGCAGTCCACCTGGTCACAGGGTGAGAGATCTGAGGCTGTGGTTTCCTGTAAACAAGAAAAAAGATTTAAATTAAAAAAAAAAAAATTTTTTTGTAACTACTGAGCTATTGTAGCTGAAACATCCTTACCCCTCAACACCCCGGACCATTACAAGATTTCCAATGTCTCCTCGTGCTCGACGGTTCTTTCTGTCTCCTCCAGCTGCCGCTTTCTGTTTGACAGTGGGAATAGGGTCATCACCTAATGACACAGGACATAAATCAGAAGAATTAACATAGAGGAGAAGACGAATAAAAATCCTAAAGAAGGAAAGAAAGAAACAATAGAACAAAGGCCAAAACTTGGTAATTCATTATTGAACCTTTTGCTTGTACGGCATGTAGAAGAGCAAGAGCCCTAACATTGGAATGCAGAAGAATTGGGAAAGACAAACTCGGTAAAAGCTTCAGAAATCCCCAACCCTTGAGAAGAAACAAAGGTACATGGAAAGATCTTACCACCAAATTTAACGTGAGGAACCCCAAATCAGACACAGCAGGAAGAAAGAAAGGCCAAAGAAATCAGAGAGGGTGCAGGGTTGGAGGGGGCAGGAGAAGGAAAAAAAAATGATCTTTTCACAAAGAAACAAGAGAAACCCCTATAAACACCATCAAGATAGATATTGTTCGAGAAGTTGGGGGAGAAAGATAGCAAAGAAAAGATCTTTCCACAAAGAAACAAAAGAAAACCCTATAAACACCATCAAGATAGATATGGTTCGAGAGGACGGGGTGGAGGGTGGAAAAGAAAGCAAGGAAAAGATGTTTCCACAAAGAAACGCAAGAAAACCCTAATAAATGCCATCAAGAAAAGGGCTTTCTCTCACAAAACCGTTCAAGAAACCCATCTAAGAGATAAAAAGAGATGAATTAAAGGAGGTGGGCTTCGAATTCCATCTCACCTCTCTGATGCTGAGGAACTACGACATAATGCATCGATGCCATGGTTTGTTCTCCTCCTCTTCTTTCCTGGCTCGACAGAACCGAAGAGAAGAACGAATGGAGGCGATCAGTCGGTGACTACAGGTCGCTGCTCAGATTCACCACCGTAGGCGAGATCCAGTCACCAAAGCTGCAACAAAGGGAAGAAGAAGAAGAAGGGCAACAGAGGAAACCCTAGCTATCCGCCCTCTCGTTCGCTTCTTTTTCCGTTCTTCTTCTCTGGTTTCCCTCCGCGGCTCTTCTGAAAGTTTCGTTAAACAAGAATAGGAGGAACGGGAAGAAAAGGAAGTTGGGGTGTCCGAATAGTTTGGAGCGTTCGGCCGGGCGATTGGTTTATTATTCGTGCCGTGCGTGGGGTGTTTCGTCGAGGACTTCAGACCAAACCGTGACCTGGGCTTCAGACCCAACCAAGCCGATAATTCGGTTAATTGGTCCAAAATGATGTTAGATCAGGGTCAACCCAAACAAGCAATATCTGTGAACAGAGCAAGGAATTAAAAGTAAAATATTATATGTATAAACAATAAAATTAAAAAAAAACTATAATACAAAATCAAAATTGATAACCTATCATGTTCTGATTTGGGAGTTAAGAAGCCAATTTTGTATCCTTCGTATGAAAGAATGGTCGATCTTCTTTCATGGCATTGATCTTTTGATTCCGCAGCGTATAGGTTTCTAAGCACTATGATTTTGTATCATTCAATGCACATATCTTAAAGCATCCATTGCATGATCCAATGGTGGGTTCGCTCGAAGGAATGTGAATCCTTCTTTCGTGCGAAAGATGCAATACATGTCTCCATCCAAAGAGGTTCAAGTTGTATCTTTTGTGCGAAAGAATGATTGATCTTTTTTTACAACCTCAATTATTAATTTGTGCTTTGCAAAGCTTTCAAAGCACAATAAATTTTTTTCTTCCATTTACAGCACAAATCATGAATGTAACATCATGCTTTGAAAGCTATATAAAACATGTGAAAGAAGATCAAACATTCTTTCGTACAAAAGATACAACCCAAATCCCCAAAAAAAAAGAGCAGAAGGATAGAACGATAGCAAGTGCCAACTATTGCTAATACAGTGATTAAAGAAAACTCTCATAAAGCCCGCGCCAAATGTATCTGCCCATGGGAATCAAATTTTCTATTGTTGCCATTGCCAATACTTGGTGGTGCTATTGTTCACTAGCTGGGGATACATCAATCTTATGTTAATCCTCTATATCTTGTGGTGTTGTTCACTAGCTGGGGATACATCAACCTTATGCTAATTCTCTATCGCCATCTTGTTATCTATGACCTCCTCGTCACTGCCATCACTATGAAAGAGTGGCTTGTTCTCCTCTCTTCTGCCTCCTTCGCACCACCACTATCGATCAATCTACTCCACCTCTAGATATCTTCCACTTCCTCTCCTCCAGTTAACCATTGCCATTAATCTAGTCACCTTTTTCTTCTCCTAGATTACCATCAGCCCTTTTTTCCTGGTCGACGACCATGCCACCTTCTTTTCCTCTTTTCTCCAATCTCCTTGCTGGTGTAAAATTCAATGACTAAGATCATCACTCTAGTCAATGGTGAGACCCATTCTTCCTCCACATGTCTCTCTCTTGTGTCTCTCTCTCCTTGTGCTAGTAGCCATCAAAGACAAGCTCTCATTCTCCACTTCCTCTTCCTTTGTTACACCTGATCCCTTATCTCTCTACTTTGCCATGATCGAGAGGTTTATCCTATGTAGCACCGATGAACTTTGCCGCATCGCTTCACCTCTCTCTTATATTCTCTCTCTCTTTCTATCCTCCTTTCCACTTTCCTATGGTCGGTCAAGCCCTTCTCTCTCCTCCCTTTGTCACGTACTTTTCCCATTCTCCCTCTCTTCCTCTAACCCTCTTTATCACTCTAAACCACTAAGTTGGGTTGAACCTAGTTCATAGTTGTGGTCACCGATATTGACCCTAATGGAGGATTATTTAACATCTCTTTTTTATTTTTTGATGAAAATGACGTTAGTGAGACACTTCCATCATAGATATATTATATAAGGATTATTTAGCATCTCACTCTTTCTTTTCTTATTATTTCTGATTGTTTAGGTAGACAACAACCTGGACCTAGAAACATCCAATGTAGTGTCTCTTACTAATTTACTAATCAAGATGAACTCTAGTCTATTATTTTTTTAATTTTATTATGAAGATTGGGGATGGTTCGAGGAGCCAGAATTTTGGAAAAAAGAGAGAAATTTGAAACTATTGATTAGTTATTTAAATTAGTGAGAATTTGATTTCTAAATTTTATTTTATCAAACATTAATTTTTAAGGTTAACTAAGTGCGTTAGGTGAGCCATCAGGCCGAATTGACTCATTGCATTACCAATAGAGATAAGAAATGCTACTTGGCCCAATCAAGTTACTAGATTAATAGAGTGGTTGAGTTTCTCTCTATTCTAAGTGTAGATAGTAGTGGTGTAGTATTGCTTTCCACGATGATTATGGTTGGATGGATCTTATATGGTGCACAAGCAAGAACAACGGTGTACGCCCACGATTGAAAGATTGGATGCTCTAATCTATAGCCAGCCTAGAGAGATTATTTTTATTATCATTTTTAAGAAAAGAAAGGGGTAAACCATACTCTAGTATAGACTAGTTGGAGATGGCTTAATTAAAATGTTTGTGATTGTAACCATGACTTTTAAACATTTTCTTGACACATATAAACAAAAACAAAAGTATGCCTTTTAAAATTATATGCTCGTATGCTCTTCTAGTAATTGAAAATAGAGAGTTTCAAGCACCACTTTCAACTGTTGCCCTGCTCACCTTGATATGCTTGTGTGATGCCTTAGTATATATGCTAACTGCATAAAGAAATCAGTTCACATCTTAAATGGCACTTGGTACGCATGTTAATGCAAGTTGAAGGGCATGAATCACTTGTGTAAATTTGTATTCTAGCAGGCCAATGAATGCTTACATAGTTCCTTATTAATGTGCTAGTAGAACTTAAGCCAAACACATCAAGCAGATGTCCTTCATATCTGTGAGCCTGAGGGGTTTGTCTATATATCTTAGTGCCTTAGGCCCTAATTTTGTAAATTAAGCCTAATGCTTTAGAATTTATGAATTAATTTTGTAGATTAAAGCCATAAATTTGTAATTATTTTTTGAAAGACATTTTAGAAGCGCAAAACTTTATTCACAAGTCAAATGCTTTCTTGGGCTTCTAGTTGGACTCTAATTTTGTAGATTAAAGCATAGTCTCCCAAATTTGAATGCGGAGTCCAATCATCATTAGCACCTACTACTGTACCACTTACCACCACTTGGCATAATGAGTAGTCTTCTGTTGCCATGCTAATACCATACAAAAATAAGATTCTTTATTTATTTGGATAGGTAAAGGAAGTGATCTTATGAAATACATCCCAAGAGCCCTTCCAGCAAATTCAACAGACTTTCTCTCCAATTCCTCCAGCCAGAACATTATACAGACTTTTCCGAGAAGGATCTCCAGGTCCTTCACATCTCAAATCCTCCTCTTCAACTTGTATGAGCTCGAGAGTCATGTCCTGGACACTCTAAAGTCCAAACTCTCAGTCCCAATTGACCCTATTGGCCTTGCCATTCCACACATTTCACTTGAGAAGGCACCAAAAGACCCCTACTATATAAAGTGATTGGACTCAACCTAGATGCAATAGCGTATTATTTGTCTCAGTGGGGAGCTTTGTCCCTCTCCCGAGCACCCAAGTGGAGGAGATAGCAATGGGTCTTGGTGTAAGTCGTCATCACTTCTTAGAGGTCACAGATGTAGAAATGGAGCATGTGTGAAGTGTAAATGGAGACATGGGTTTGGTGGTGCCATGGTATGATCAGTTGAATGTGTTGTCTCATCCTTTAGTTGGGGGATTTCTCACATGATCAATTTAATTTTAGTAGGCTTATATGGTGTTGTGCTAATGCTCATTATTGCTGCTGGGCTTCAGAACATCGTTGAAGTGGCTAAAATTGGATGCCATCTTGGATCATCGATACTGGAGGGTACTTGCAAAGGAAGTCCACACTCACCAAAATTATTCTGATGGAGGATCCTCCGATGTTTAAGTTAGCCAGAGCCTTAGGAACAATAGAGAGAAAAGAAGATGGAAGTCAGGAGAGTGGAGAGTTTTCTCCTCTTTTTCTCTTTGCTTGTGCTTATCCTTTATTTCTTACCTGAGGGTCCTCTTTATACCTCTTTTGCCTAGAGGTTGGGCCTGTCATGCCTCGAATCTAGCATCTAGATCGGTCACGTGACACGGCCGCACGAACCCTAGAGTGATATCCTAGAGATCATGTAAGGCCTAGAATAAATATAAAATTTTAATATTCTAAAATAATCAAATAAAATATCAAATATATCAATCGAGTTGATCCATCAAAATTAATAATCAATTTATTCAATTATAATTATTCAAATATTCAATGATATTAGAAAATTGAACTATCTAAGACTCTAAGAGTTTCAAAACTCGTCCTCTCGTCCACACATCCGAACTAAGCTTCTTGTATCTCTAAAAAAAATAATAGAGGGATATGAGCTTTTCCAGCTCAGTAAGAATCACCGTACATCTACACCAAAATAATAGATATACTGAGAATATCAATAAGCATATCAAGATGAAATCATAAAGACTCATAGCACATATCTGAAGTAACTTAAATACTGGCATAAACATGTATCGAATGCATAAATAGGAAATAGATCATTACATGCCATCAGATAAAGTCTCTTATCTATCAATAATCTCTCTCTGATCTTAACATTTATTTTCTCTTTCTATAATTTCAGTTTGTTAATCTTTAACTTTTCAGCTTTGGACTAATCAAGATCATGCGACGATCTTTTATCCAGATCGATTTTCTGTGATCTTCCTTGGATCAAATTTTTATGATATTTCTCGAATCATATTTCTCATAATCTTTCTTGAATTATATTTTGGTATATTTGAGTATAAATTATGATTATCTGCCATTGTGAGTCCTGAAAATTTTCTAAGTCTGAATGCTAGCACCTATATGGAGGGCTATATGAAATATGAATTTTCTTGAAATCAAAATTGAAGATAATTGATCTTTAGGTGTCGGTGAGCTGCAAAGTGATTTTTAATGAATTTTGAGACTCTTTAACCTATTCATTCTGAAGAAAGAAAGTTGTAAAAATTTTGGATTCGAAAAAATTTGAACTAGAACAAAAAATTTTGGTATCTTATTTTTAAGAATTTTAATTTTTTTGATATTTTTATTGATTCCAAATAGGAGGGTATTCCTTATTTATATTTATGTTTTAAAGTTAATGGAGAGTGAAATAAAAAAGTATTAAGTAAGCCCCTGAAATGAGTGATACTTTGAGGAAAGCAGTTTATGAAACCCAGGGGAAGGGGTCGACACTTCTCCAAGAGGTGTTGACACTATCTCAGGAGAATAGAGAAGAGATTTTTAGGAAAGTTTTGTGATGGCCTGAAAGGGGTCGACACATGCCTGATAGGTGTCGATACTTTTCTTGAGGGGTCGATCCATGGGACGACCTATTTGAGGAAGGGGTTGATCTAGGGACTGACCTGTGTTGGGGTGTCGATTCTTTTCCCAAAGGTGTCGACCTCAATCACAAAAATTTCTGAGAGCATATTTTAACCGAAAGAATTTTAAGTTAAAATTTTTAAATAATTTTTTAGAAAATGAATGAGCAGCTTTAGAACATTAATAAATAGCTAAAAATACATCTAAGCAATATCTGTTAAGCCTGGAATTGGGTGGATTCTTGTTGGAATGACATTTAGCAAATCTACTTTTGTTTATTTATTTCCAAAACAATAAAGCTATTGGTTCCTTTATTATTGTTTGGTTTTCTAAATTCTTCAGAGATGATAGAGGAGAGAAGAGAGCTAAAGAAGGTCTGATTTTAATCAAAAATCAAAGGAGATTTGGCTTTAAAGGGGGGGATGTGATTTAGTGATGAAGTGAATGTAAGGAAAAGAAGTTGCAAAAGTTGGAAGGAAGAAACTTGTTCTATCTGGTAGTAAAAATTTAATCATTGAGGTAAAATTTCTAAAGCTTTAAACTAAGTTTAAATTGATCTTTTAAGTGTTGTAGTAGATCTTGGGTTATAATAAAGCAAGTTATCAATTTGAATTGAGTTTGAAGTTGAATTATGTTGTCTATGAGACTGAAATTATTTAGATGGCTTAACTATGATTTGAAATGGTATTAGCTATATCTGAAATTAGTTAGAAGAATAGAAATAGAACTAAATGTCTGGAAAGTTTTGAATCATGTCGAAGTTAGATTAAACCCAAGCTAAAACAAGTAAAATGGAATAGATATAAGAAGTAGAAAGATTAAAGTAAGAATATAGAAGTAAAGTAGATGTAGTTCTGATCTTAAATCATATGATATGAGTTTTAATTAGTGTTTATTGATAATATAGGAAATGAAAAGAGTTGGAAAGGTGCTTTGAATAAACCAAATAGCTAATAGCTAGTTGAGGTGAGTGGATTTTCTTATCTAGCTTTGGTATTCTCTTTCTTATATATGGCTCTATTCATTTTTATAGGTATGAAACATGAATATGTATAAATATTTTGATACTTAACTTATCTCTTGTTTGAAATTTATTTAAATCAGCCTATCAAGTATTGAAAAGTTTATTCAGTATCAATTTTTTAAAAAAAATGCATAGCATGGCATGTCATGCAGCATATAGTAGCTAGCACCTCCTTACAATTAGGATATCGGAATGCCCAATAGGGCTTGGCAGTGTATTGGCAGTGTATCTGAATGCCCAGTGGGGCTTGGCAATGTATTGGCAGTGTATCTAAATGCTCGATGGGGCTTGGCAGTGTATCTGAATGCCCGGTGGGGCTTTATCAATAGCATTCATACTATGTGCTGACTACCTATGGTAAGGGGTGCGCTGGGAGTAGTCGGCCATAGCCAACAGCATTATTTAGAAAAAAAAATTTGGTTTATTATAGTTCAGCAGATTTCTTTTGATTCAGCAAGTTCTGTTAGCTCAGTAAACTTGTTGTAGCTCAACAAGCCTTCTTTTGACAAAATGAGTTATTTGTGGTCTTGTTCTTATTTGGTTTACTTATATTTAAAAGTATATCAGAAATAATAGTTATATGTTATGACAGTGAATATTATAGCTATGCCTTCCTATTTTTCTATTGTTAGATTGTTTATCCACTCACTGAGACTTCCCAAGTCTCATCCCTCACTCTTTTTACTTGCAGTTTTGGAGTAACTTAGTTCAATGGTATGTATTAGCATGTGTATCAGCACCTTTGTGGAGGAAGTGTTGTTGTGATAATGGCTTGTAAAAGAAATGTATTTTGAGAAGTATTGTATAGCTAAGATAGTTAAGTTAGAAACTGTTATATGTATATGTTTTAGTTTGTTTTACAAATGTATGTATTAAAAGGATGGTTTAATGAGTAAAATGTATGGATAAAGTATGTTTTTGTAGTTGAAAGCTTGAGTTTGTTTATATAATTTGGTGAGCTATGTTGTGATAATTATTTTTAGCAAGTTAAGAAAATTTGTTTGAAATGCCTGTGTTATTGATTAATGGATGGTTCAGCCTAATTGAAAGCAGGTTATTAACTGATGTATAGTTCAACTTAATTATAGCATAGAAATCCTCTTAACCTTTAGATAAGGATGGGGTGTGGCACCATCACCCGTAGTTAATTAGGGGTGGGGTGTTACATTTTTGGTATTAGAGCAAAGGTTATAGTTTATTAAGAAGAGCACAGTTTAATTGGTGATATGAGTAAAGTTCGATAAGCAGTAGAAGTAAATAAAGGTTTATAATCCATAGCATAAGAAATGGTTTGGGGTTAATGAAGATCAGTAAAAGTTTATGATTCATAGAGATGAGCGAAGGCTAATGAATCAAGATCTCTTAAAGATTCTTTTTAGTAGCATTTATTTTAAGTTTATGCTTCAATTTGAGATGTTTTCTTTTGAGATTTATTTATCAGAAGATTATTGTAAAGAGAAAATGAAGTTGATTACATCAATTGTATTTTGTAAGAAGATGGTTCGGATAAGGTTAGGGTTTGATGGAGATTTGTTACCAATAAAGGATAGTGGTCAAGGGTGTGGCTCAAGTAGGAGTTGAAGTCGAGGTCGGGGTAGAGCAAGAGAAGTTGTTAGTGATGGCCAAAGTGGTAGGACATTATCCAGTACTTTACCTATTGCTCTAAGAGAGGAAAGAGAGACTTTACAATTGCATGAGAATGTTTTTGAGCTTGCATATAGTACTCCAAGCATCTGTACCCTTATTTTCAGTGCAGGTACCTACCATTGTATTGCAGAAAGTTGTAGGTATAATTACTCAGGCAGTTACTACTATAGTAGCTTCTGTTTGTAATTTTCAATCTCAAGATACAGATATTGAAAGAAGTTGTAAGAGAGCTAGAAAGTCTGGGGCAATGGAATTTCAGAGTGATCTTAAGAGGAGTGCTAGTCCAGTTGCCACTTCATTTAATTAGATTCCCCAGTGTACTAATTATGGGAAGTTTCACTCGAGAGAGTGTAAAAAGGGGTTTAGAGGATGCTTCCAGTGTAGACAGATGGGTCATCAGAAAAGAAATTGTCCAAACAAAGCTCCAATTAAAAGGTTCCCATCAAAGTCTAATGTTTCAATTATTGATTTGCAAGCAAGAAAAATGAGGACTAGTCCTAATGATCAAGATAGGTCGAAGTAAGAAGGTAGTTCAGGTGATGTGAGTTCCCTTAAGGTGAAAAGGACAAGGTATGACTTAAATATTTTAATTTGAATTTGCTTACTTAAGTTGGAGGATTCAAGGATTCAATCAAAATTTAATTGAGGATTGGAAATGTTCTTATGTTGTTATGAATTGTTAGTAACTTTATATCTTGATAAATTGAGTAACTCTATATTCTTGATAAATTTGAGTATTTGGCTAATGAGCATGAATTGAATGAGCATGTTTACAGTGTTGATAGCTTTTGAAATTTTAAAAAGTTTGAAATTTTGGTTATTCTTTTTGATATTTTTATTGATTCCAAATGTATTCCTTATTTACATTTATGTTTTAAAGTTAATGGAGAGTAAAATAAATGAGGACATTAACTTTGAATGATACTTTGAGCAAATAAATAGGGGGTATTCCTTATTTACATTTCCAAATAAGAAGAGTATTAAGCAAGTCCCTGGAATGAGTGATACTTTGAGGAAAGCAATTTCTGAAACCCTAGGGAAAGGGGTCGACACTTCTCTAAGAGGTGTCAACACTGTCTCAAGGAGAATAGAGAAGAGGTTTTTAGAAAGTTTTGTGGTAGCCTGAAAGGGGTCCACACTTGCCTGATAAGTGTCGATAATTTTCTTGAGGGGTCGACCTATTTGAGGAAGGGGTTGATCTAGGGGCTGACCTGTGTTGGGGTGTCGACCCTTTTCTCTAAAGTGTCGATCCTAATCATGAAAATTTATGGGAGTAAGTTTTAATCGAGAGGGTTTTAAGTTAAAATTTTTAAATAATTTTTTCAAGAAAATGAATGAGCAGCTTGAGAACATTAACAAATAGCTGGAAAATACATTTCGAGCAACACCTATTAAGTTTGGAATTGGGATGGATTCTTATTGGAATGACATCTAGCAAATCCTCTTTTGTTTATTTATTTCCAAAATAGCAAAGCTACTGGTTCCTTTATAATTGTTTGGTTTTCTAAATTCTTTAGAGAGGATAGAGGAGAGAGGAGAGCTAAAGAAGGTCTGGTTTTAATCAAAAATCAAAGGAGATTTGGCTTTAATCGGGGGGTGGTGATTTAGTGATGAAGTGAATGTAAGGAAAAGAAGTTGCAAAAGTTGGAAGGAAGAAACTTGTTCTATCTAGTAGCAAAAGTTTAATCGTTGAGGTAAAATTCCTAAAGCTTTAAACTAAGTTTAAATTGATCTTTTAAGTATTGTAGTAGATCTTGGGTTATAATAAAGCAAGTTATCAATTTGAATTGAGTTTCGAAGTTGAATTATGTTGTCTATAACAATGAAATTATTTAGATGGCTTAATTATGATTTGAAATGGTATTAGCTATATCTGAAATATAGTTGGAAGAATAGAAATAGAACTAAATGTCTAAAAAGTTTTGAATCATGTCGAAGTTAGATTAAACCCAAGCTAAAACAAGTAAGATGGAATAGATATAAGAAGTAGAAAGATTAAACTAAGAATATAGAAGCAAAGTAGATATAGTTCTGATCTTGAATCATATGATATGAGGGAGATTGAGGGTTATTGACTCACAAGGTCACTATTAGAATAAGACTTGCCAAAACTTTTAAAACCATTTATAATATCCATAAATCTAGTAAACATTTCAGTTATTAACTCATCATGCTCTATTTTGAAAAGTTCATATTTATGCATAAGCATGTTAATTTTTGACTCCTTAACTTGATTATTGCCTTCATGAGTTACTTCTAACCTATCCCATATTTTCTTAGCTGACATGCATATTAAAATGTGATTAAATTCATAAGCATCTAAAGCAAAATATAAAACATTCATGGTTCTAGCATTGAGTTGAGCCATTTTCTTATCAACCTCATCCCATTCTTTTTCAGGTTTAAGTTGATTCCACACCATCAATTATCTTAGTGGGTGTGTGTGGTCCATTAACTATAATACTCCACATATCATAGTCAAGTGCTTGTATGAATATTCTCATCTATGTTTTTTAATAGGTATAGTTTGATCCATTGAAAAATGGAGGTCGGTTTGTGGACTACCCCTCGGCTAGAGAAATACTGACTTGGGTTGCCATAGATCTTTGGCTCTTTGATGGTTAAACCAAAGTAGAACTAGAGCACCGAGCTCTAATATCACTTATTTCCTAGCTATACAACCCAAGAGGAGGGATGAATTGGATTTTTAAAATTTTAAAGCTAATTTAAAGATATCAAGATTGAATGATGATATGCAAGTCATGTGTGTAAAGCGATTTAGGTTAGATGAAAATATAAAAAACTTGAGAGAAAAAATTTAATAAACTAAGGAAAGAAAGATAGCAAGCACACCACAAACAAACAAGATTTATAGTGGTTCGGTGCTTCTCTTGTACTTACATCCACTCCCCAAGCTCCTACTTGAGAATTCAAAATCACTAAATGTATTCAACCAGAATACAATGTCAGTACCTCCAACCCAAGCTATCCCAAGCTAGCACACTTATTTTTTGGGTACAAGCCAACCCTACACACTTTGATTTAAGACTCGGATCAACCCTCCCAAGTTTTGGAACCTCCCAAAACTTGAATCAAAATAATAAAGCAGAGTATAAGAGTTAATGATAATCAAATATAAGTTTAGCTTCCTTAATGAGCAAATAAAATCTTAAGAATGCTTTTCACAATAATAGAGGAAGCTTTTCTGATTTTTCTCAAGATTGTTGAAGACTTGAATGAGCTCTTGAGAGGTTAGTGAACTTGAAATGAAAGCTTCTTTACTTGAAGATGACTTTTACTTAGGGTAAATTGAATATTATGAAATCTCTTATGTTCTTTTTCTTTTTATAGCCTTTTAAATCTTCAATGGATGGAGGAAAGAATTTAGGACAAGATTTGTAGCCATTAGAGACCTTAAAAAAATATTAAAAGCTACCAAAATAGGATAAAACTAGCCATTGTAGAAGATTTTCCATCATAGGGGTTGACTCATGGGTCGACCTCTGACACAGGGTTCGATCTTTGAGATAAAATTTAGAAAATCAATTATTATATATTTTTGACCTTCGAAATAACAGAAGTCGACCCTGGTGTTGACCCTTGGCACAGAAATAGCGTGCCAAATAGTCCGTTTCAGTAGGGGTAGACTTAGGGGTCAATCTTATTGCTTCAAACTTGATTTTCTCCCAAAATATGCATTCAAAAATCATGGGACTGCCTCCAAAGGATTAGAAATCTTCAATTCTTACTCTTGAGGCTCTTTGATCAAAACTTGATAAAATTATGATTTTGCTTTTGAAATATAAAAAATCTTTTTTCAAGCCAAATTCATTAGTAATTTCCTCAAATGCTTTGCAATCATCAAAATCAATTCTTGGAGCAACATAGATGCCATCCACGATATGGTCATGGAGCTTCTCTGAGATCTACAGCTGCACGATCGGTTAGGCTAGTCATCCCAGCCATCACATTAGGTAATTATATTATTAA
The DNA here is from genome assembly GCA_006176705.1 of Cocos nucifera. Classification (NCBI taxonomy): domain Eukaryota; kingdom Viridiplantae; phylum Streptophyta; class Magnoliopsida; order Arecales; family Arecaceae; genus Cocos; species Cocos nucifera. Next base: position 3,346 of record QRFJ01006487.1, on the reverse strand, counting down.
ATTTTTTTAATTATTTTAAGTTTTTATTTTTAGAAGCTTCGTATATTTAGGTTTGAGTCTAGGAAGGAGATCTAGGGGCTAAAAATTTAATCTAACCATTCAATCGATGGATCGGAGGTATTTATAGCTCCATATCATTCGAATGAAATATGTAAAAATAATATATTTTAGAATCAAAAGAGTATATCAAAATATACACCTCTATATTCAAAATTTATTAATATTATTTTATTTTTTTATTATAGGATATTGGAACATCCAGCTCTTATCCACCAGCTACTGGAGAGAAGCAGGAGGAGGAGGTGGACGACGATGAGAATCAGATCTAATTTTTTTTTTATGTATTATATTTTTTTGTTATTGCTTGTAAAAAAATTACATAATTTTTATTTTTAATATAATATAATTAGTTTTTAATTTTTAATTATCATACTATCTTTTGATTTTAATTATAATAGGTATTAGAAACCATAATTCATTATGATTAATTAAAATAGATTCTAAAAAATATTATTATTAATTTTTTTAAAAAATAAAATTAATTATTATCATCAGTACTTTTCAATCATAGGGGTCGACTCATGGATCGACATCTAGCATAGGGATCGACCTCGAGATCGACCTCTGAGATAGAATTTATAAAATCAACCATTCTATATTTTTGGCATTCAGAATAGCAGAGGTTCGACCCTGGGATCGATCCTTGGCATAGAAACAGTGTGCCAAATAGCCCGTTTCAGCAAGGATAGACCTAGGGGTCGATCCTTTAAATTCAAACTTGATTTTCTCTCAAAATATGCATTCAAAAATCATTGGTGTGCCTTCAAAGGATCAGAAATCTTCTATTCTTGCTCTTGAGGCTCTCAAATCAAAACTTGATAAAATTATAATTTTGCCTCTAAAATACAAAAAATCTTTTTTCAAGCCAAATTCATTAGTAATCCTCTCAAATGCTTTGTAAACAACAAAATCAATTCTTTTGATTTAGGGATGAAGTGAATGTAAGGAAAAGAAGTTCCAAAAGTTGGAAGGAAGAAACTTGTTCTATCTAGTAGCAAAAGTTTAATCGTTGAGGTAAAATTCCTAAAGCTTCAAACTAAGTTTAAATTGATCTTTTAAGTATTGTAGTAGATCTTGGGTTATAATAAAGCAAGTTATCAATTTGAATTGAGTTCGAAGTTGAATTATGTTGTCTATAACACTGAAATTATTTAGATGGCTTAATTATGATTTGAAATGGTATTAGCTATATCTGAATATAGTTGGAAGAATAGAAATAGAACTAAATGTCTAAAATGTTTTGAATCATGTTGAAGTTAGATTAAACCAAAGCTAAAACAAGTAAGATGGAATAGATATAAGAAGTAGAAAGATTAAACTAAGAATATAGAAGCAAAGTAGATATAGTTTTGATCTTGAATCATATGATATGAGGGAGATTGAGGGTTATTGACTCACAAGATCACTGTTAGAATAAGACTTGCCAAAACTTTTAAAACCATTTATAATATCCATAAATCTAGTAAACATTTCAGTGATTGACTCATCATGCTCTATTTTGAAAAGTTCATATTTGTGCATAAGCATGTTAATTTTTGACTCCTTAACTTGATTGTTGCCTTCATGAGTTACTTCTAACCTATCACATATTTTCTTAGCCGACATGCATATTGAAATGCGATTAAATTCATAAGCATCTAAAGCAAAATATAAAACATTCATGGTTCTTGCATTGAGTTGAGCCATTTTCTTATCAACCTCATCCCATTCTTTTTCAGGTTTAGTTGATTCCACACCATCAATTATCTTAGTGGGTGTGTGTGGTCCATTAACTATAATACTCCACATATCATAGTCAAATGCTTGTAAGAATATTCTCATCTATGTTTTCCAATAGGTATAGTTTGACCCATTGAAAAATGGAGGTCGGTTTGTGGACTGCCCCTCGGCTAGAGAAATACTAACTTGGGTTGCCATAGATCTTTGGCTCTTTGATGGTTAAATCAAAGTAGGACTAGAGCACCAAGCTCTATTATCACTTGTTGCCTAGCTATACAATCCAAGAAAGGGATGAATTGAATTTTTAAAATTTTAAAGCTAATTTAAAAATATCAAGATTGAATGATGATATGCAAGTCATGTGTGTAAAGCGATTTAGGTTAGATGAAAATATAAAAGACTTGAGAGAAAAAATTTAATAAACTAAGAAAAGAAAAATAGCAAGCACACCACAAACAAACAAGATTTATAGTGGTTCGGTGCTTCTCTTATACTTACATCCACTCCCCAAGCTCCTACTTGAGAATTCAAAATCACTAAATGTATTCAACCAGAATACAATGTCGGTACCTCCAACCCAAGCTATCCCAAGCTAGCACACTTATTTTTTGGGTACAAGCTAACCCTACACACTCTGATTTAAGACTCGGATCAACCCTCCCAAGTTTTGAAACCTCCCAAAACTTGAATCAAAATAATAAAGCAGAGTATAAGAGTTAATAATAATCAAATATAAGTTTAGCTCCCTTAATGAGCAAATAAAATCTTAAGAATGCTTTTCATAATAATAGAGGAAGCTTTTCTGATTTTTCTCAAGATTGTTGAAGACTTGAATGAGCTCTTGAGAGGTTGGTGAACTTAAAATGAAAGCTTCTTTGCTTGAAGATGACTTTTACTTAGGGCTAAATTGAATGTTATGAATCTCTTATGTTCTTTTTCTTTTTATAGCCTTTTAAATCTTCAATGGTGGAGGAGAGAATTCAGGATAAGATTTGTAGCCATTAGAGACCTTAAAAAAATATTAAAAGCTACCAAAATAGGATAAAACTAGCCATTATAGAAGATTTTCCATCATAAGGGTCGACCTCTGACACAGGGTTCGACCCCTGAGATAGAATTCAGAAAATTAATTATTATGTATTTTTGGCCTTTGGAATAATAGAAGTCGACTCTGGTGTTGACCCTTGGCATAGAAATAGCGTGCCAAATAGTTCAGTAGGGATAGACTTAGGAATCGATCCTATTGCTTCAAACTTGATTTTCTCCCAAAATATGCATTCAAAAATCATGAGACTGCCTCCAAAGGATCAGAAATCTTCAATTCTTACTCTTGAGGCTCTCTGATCCAAACTTGATAAAATTATGATTTTGCTCCTGAAATATAAAAAATCTTTTTTCAAGCCAAATTCATTAGTAATTTCCTTAAATGCTTTGCAATCATCAAAATCAATTCTTGAAGCAACATAGATGCCATCCACAATATGGTCGTGGAGCTTCTCTGAGATCTGCAACTGCATGATCAGTTGGGAGGCAACATAGATGCCATCCACAATATGGTCGTGGAGCT
>QRFJ01006486.1:0-27638 GCA_006176705.1 Cocos nucifera | reverse complement strand
ATCATTGTCAGACAGTGATCTTGGACTGACTGTCCATCATGCATCTTAGCCTTAAAAAGTCATTTCGTGACTTGATACTTGGCTGCACGACTCTGTTCACCAAACATCTCCTGTAGGTGAGCCAACATTTGGCGAGCAGTCCTGATATCTTCATGTTGGCGCTGGAGCTCATCAGACATCGAGCCCAACATGTAATATCTGGCCTTATTATCTTCGTCTATCCATTTCTCCAGAGACGCTCTCTGTTCAATGGATGGACGGGCTGGTAAGGTGGGAGGGTCCTGGTCCAGTACATGGGTTAACTTCTCGGAACCCAAAACTATTTTGTAGTTCCTGAGCCAATCTTTATAATTAGGTCCAGTCAGTCTATGTGTGTCCAGGATACGTGCCAATGGATTGGACACAGACATTTTTCTATAGAGAGTCAAAGATTCTAGTTAGATATTGTAATTTGACTTGACCAATTTATTTAAGAATTTTATTTTTAAACAAATTAGCTCCCACTATTTTCTCGGATCCCTACACTCCCTCTGTAGAGATGCAAAAATCTTCATGATTAATGATTTCTAATGGATGGTACGGTCTCACCAACTGACTCATCACCTCACCTAACAGTTATTGGTGATGGGTTAGCCAATGAGTGAACAACTCTTGTTCAATGATTCTCTAATCATGGTGCACCCAAATTTGGTCTCTAATTCATGAATCTCACCATATCCGGAATATTGATCCACTCCTTAGTTAAGTCAAACCCACCATTTGCATAGACTAGGTTCCTAATTGAGTCTCTCACCGTATCCGAAATATTGAGCCCAACTCATCCTCCAGCCCATAGCATCCAATGCCTAATAGACATGGTTGCGTCTTCCCGGTGCAACTGAGCCACTGTATCCAGCCAAGAACAATCAACCCCAGGAAGGGCCCGCATGTCTACAATGGTGGAAGACCTCAGACTTAATCTTTTCTTAGGGAGAATTGATTCAGGTCTCATTAAACTAGACTTGTCATAGTCATAACAATTATGACTAACCTAGTGGCATGGGTTAGCTCGGATTATTGACCACCTCAGATCAGAACTGTGTCAACAGATATGGCTAGGTAAGTGAGACCGGTGGAAGGAATATGCCATTAACTTGTACAAGAACGCATTCAGGTCGAGTAGCTTTCAATTAAAAATCAGTCAGTCGTATGTGCCAAACTTACCTTAGACACCAAATTGTTGAGCCAGAATCAATTGGGTTAGCCTACAATCCAGACTCTAACCTCTGAGCCTAATTAGGTCTTGCTTGATCGTGACTCGATCTTGACCCAGACTTAATCCTATTAGGCCGGTCAATTTAAGCATTGTTGATCCCATCTAACCAACTCTTGATTCGGTTTGATCAACCGCTTAGACCTAATTGAGCTACCCAAGCCCGAACCCAGTATTATGAATATGTCTTAGATCTAAAATTCTCAATTTTAGATCCTAATTGATATTCCATAATCTTAATTTTTAATTAAGTAGGGTTCATAAACAAAATATGCACAATAAATCCTAGGGTTTCAGGATCTAGGGTTTTGCAGAAAGTAAGTTTTGGGTTTCTGATTAAGGACGAATGCGCAGCACCCCTACACATCATAAGAACACCCCATCGAATGGGAAGAGAGGGCCTTTAAACCCTTCTTCATTCTTATGACCGGACGGCCAAGAGGAATGCCTTAATCAGGAACATGCAATACTACAAAATAGTTTTAGATCTATATCATATATCTCATATATAAATTAGATCTAATCATGGCATATTTTGCATACATCTCATGTATCGAATCATGCATGTTTTTAGATCTAAATTATCTCATAATAATCTAAAAAATTAGATTTAAATTGATTTCATCAAAATAAACTCTAATCTAGACAACTATGTAGAACCATTCTACAACTAGTCTAGACATGCATCAATCATATCTCATATGATGTTAAAATTAAATAATTTTATTTGCTATTTTTTAGATATTATTATAATACTTATAATATTAGAAAATAGTAAATAAAAAAATTTAAAATATAATTTAATCAGATTAAATCAAAAACATGCAAGACTATTCTATAGAACTATTCTATTTTAGAACTAGTCATGCATATTTTCTAATCTTAGATCCAAATCATTTAATTTTAATTTTTTCTGATTTCAGATCTAATCACATCTCATGTAAAATCTAAAATCACTTATTTTCTAATTAAAATAAATTTGAAATCAGATCTAAACAATTTAGAACCTTGGCTCTGATACCAGTTGAAGGAAAATCCTGATTTTTCGATCCAGGTTCGTTCAGATCTGATCAGATCAAGAGATATATTTTAAAATTTTTTCTCTTTGATCTATATCAAATTTGGGATGTTTTAGATCTAATTTTTATTATTTTAATAAATAAAATAAAATAAAGATAAATTAAATCAAATTTAATTTACCTGATTTGGGTAATCCAATTACCCATTGATGATCCTGTATGCAGCGGAAGGTTCTGGATCTAGCCACGCAAGCGTCTGGCCTCTACCGGTATCCACTCAGGCTTGATCTAGAGATACTATTCTTCTCTATCATATCTTCAAAAATTAAATCTGGATCTGATCTGGAGGATCTTCAAAACTCTTTTTGAAGATCAGCAGTCATTCTTTGCAGCAGTGCAGCCTTCTAGCTTTCAATCGCCTTTCTTTGATCTGAATCGCACCAACCAAAAATCCAAAACTCCTTTTGGACGTGGAGAGGAGAGGGAGAAGGTGGTTTGGCATGGAGGAAGAGGGGAGAGGCAGCCTTGGGTGTGGGAATTGTGATTCCTTTCAATCACTTCCAATCACAATCTGGGTTGGGCGCAGGGTCTTATTTATAGACTGTCTGTGATCCAACTTCTCTTCTTCCCAACCAATCATAACTCTTTATGAAATCAGATCTAAATCTGATTGGTGGGAATAGAGTCCCCTGGATTCCTCCTTAGAGGGTGCCTAAGACCAGTCAAAGTTGGTTCTTAGGAGAACTCAAATTGGAATCCAAAAACGAGATGGAGTCCTTGTCCAACAAGGACTCCTAGGCGCCTCCAACTTGGGCACACGCCTTGGGTGGCGTGCGCCCTCCTCCTTGCCAGGTTCTGATAGGGGGACAAGCCCCCACCAGCTCTCCAATAGGTGTGTGACATATGGTCAAAAGTCAAAGTGTCAATGGTCAACATTTGACCAGTCAAAGGTAGACTTTTGACCAAAGTCAAAGAACAAAAAATGGTAGGTGACCAAAAATGGTAGGTAATGTCTTACAAAATAAGACAACCTTTTCTGACTTGGACAACCTCTAGTCAGACCATATGAAGGCCTCTGATTGAGCACAAACTACTTTGGCTCAGTCAGGACAACTAATATATGATAGTAAAAGAAGAACGTTAGGTTCAATCGAGTGCTAGCACGATTTTCTTGAACCTAATTGAATCTCATTCAGATCAATTGAACTAGATCAATTCAATTGATGATCACCAGATTCAAACCCTTGTTTGTATGACCCAGTTAGATTCAGTTCTGTATCGTAATGGGATATGTCATGATCTCTATCATCGACATCATCGAAACTCCTTTCGATGGATCAAAACTCTTCTGATTCGAACAGCTAGAATGATCGATCATCTAAATCATTCTAATTGCTCCCAAAATCCACCAGTGACACCTAGCAGTATATGGTGGCAACCCATCAAAGCTAAATGCGAACCTCTTGGTGCAGCTACCTATGTGATTATGTTCTTCTATCTTGAGCCCCGATCAGATTATGGTTAAGGTGAACTCGTCAAACCCTATTTCCTATCATATGATGTAATCATTTGATTCGAATATGATGTGAAAATCTAAATAGAAACTCTTTCTATTATTTCACTCTGCCATGGCCATGGACTTCTGGACTTGATTCTTATGATTATAATGAACATGCTATAGCCAAGGTAGATAGATTCCTCTACCACCAAGGTAGATAGATTCCATCTTGATGCAATCCAGTTCCTATAATGAACATGCTATAGCCAACATACACCTTAGGATTTTGAATGGTTAGGAGACCGAGTAATGGTGTAGTCAGACTATAACACCCTCAAGATGAACTACCGATGCATCTCAGGTCAAAGAACCAGACACACTACTGCAGCATCGAGTCAGTCATTGATGAGAAGGTAGACTCCCTAATGACTACTCAAGGTGGTCACGCTCAGTGCACTCATTGTCTAATGAGTACCTGTACTCTCACTCTGGTGTCTCCACATCGTAGACATAAGACTCATCTACTAAAAAAAAATGATTGTACACCAACCTTCCGAATCAATCACCATCCTCGTGATGATCCTATGGTCGGGAGCATTTTATGAGTTAATAATAATTATTCATGTCTTAAATTTTCAACTCTTGAAAATATGAATTATCATTATTATTAACTCAAAGGATGTATCACAGACACTAAATACACATATATGATAGAAAATAACCCATTTTATTGATATTAATCAAAATTATAATTTTGCCCTTAGAAGTGTATTACAAGTGTCAGCCAATTCTGGCTTTTAGGACACATATATCTAACATCCAGATCCTGGCCAAGTGAATATCGGTAGGGCCAGGTACATGCGTGGCTATATTAAGAACCTCAGACAAACATCGAGATCATCATAGGATAATTAGACTATCCAAAATAAAGATATAATTAATTTAGATTTAATTTTAATTTTTTTATTTTTATTATCAGATAAATAAGATCAGATCTGAGGAGTTTTAAATCTAATTAAAATCTTCAAGAAAAAATTTTTGAAATATTCCTCCTGATCCAATCAAATCTGAACGAACCTAACACGAAAAATAAGGCATTTCCCATCAGATGAGTCTTGAGTCTAGATATATAGACATTGGAGCGAGAGTATAGGTACTCATTAGAGAATGAGGACACTGAGCGTGACCACCTTCAGTAGTCATGAGGTAGTCTACCTTCTCGTCGATGATTAGCTCAAAGCTTCAGTGGTGTGTCTGGTTCTTTGACCTGATGTGCATCGGTAGTTTACCTTGAGGGTGTTATAGTTTGACTACACCATAACTCGATCTCCTAGCCATTCAAAATCCTAAGGTGTATGTTGGCTATAGCATGTTCATTGTAGGAATTGGATTGCACCAATAGGGGATCTATCTACCTCGGTAGATGAGGAGCAGCCCAATGATGATCATGAGAATCAAGTCCATAAGCCCATGACCAAGGTAGAGTGAAATAATAGAAAGAGTTTTTATTAAGGTTTTCATATTGGACTTGAATCAAATGATTAACTCATATGATAGATATTAGGATTTGACGAGATCTCCTTAACCCTAATCCGATTGGGGCTCAAGATAGAGGAACCTAATCACATAGGTAAGAACATCGAGAGGTTCGCTTTCAGTTCTAATGGATTGCCACCATAGGCTGCTAGGTGTCACTAATGGATTTTGGGAGCAATTAGAATGATCTAGATGATTGATCATACTAGTTATCTGGATTAGAAAAGTTCTTATCCATCGAAAGGTGTTTCGATGATGTCGATCATAGAGATCGCGACATATCCCGTTACCATATGGAACTGAATCTAACTGGATCACACAAATAAGAGTTTGGATCTAGATGTCATCAATTCGACTAACCCAATTCAATTTATTTGAATAAGATTCAATTAGGTTCAAGAAAATCATGCTAGCACATGATTGAGCCTAATGTTCTCTTTTAATAATCATTAAAGCTTGTCTCGACTGCGCCAATTATGTTTGGACTCACTCAAGAATCTTTACGTGGTCTGTCTAGAGCTTATCCCAATCAAAAAAGGGTTGTCTTAATTTATGAGATAAATTTTATAAATTTAAGACAACACCTATCATTTTCGATCACCTGCTAATTTCTATTTTCGAACATTGGTCAAATATTGTCCTTGGACACTTAGACATCTGCCCATGTGTCTTGCGCCTATAGGAGAGTACGTAGGGCCTTATCCCCCTACTAAATGTAGATAGGAAGAGGGTGCACACCTAGGGAGTCTTGTGCCCCATGAGGATAAAGCAGGAGTCCCATACAGATGGGACTCCAGGGTTGCTTTAGGGGATTAAACTCTATGGTGCCAAGAACTCTTGTTTGACCCAATCTTGGCGCCAAGAACTCTTGTTTGACCCAATCTTGGCGCCACTTTAGGAGGGTTTTGAGGGTCTCTCATCTGATTGGATCAGATAATATCATCCCACCAATTAAATTTAGATTTGACTACTTAAAGAGCCATGATTGGTCGGGATGATGTGGCACTGCATGGTGCAGCAAGATCTATATAAACCCTATTTATGCCTAGGTTTTTAATGCTTCTGCCTTTTGCCCATGCCACAAAGCCTCTCTCCTTCTTTCTCTATGCCACCCTTTGGTCCTTTCTCTCCTCACCATGCCCAATGGGTTTTGGGTATGAATAAGGTGTGATCCAAGCAAATGAAAGACATCAAGAAAGGAAGAAGGCAACACTGCTGCAAGAGACAATGGCAGTTCTTCAAAAGAAGTTTTGAAGACCTTCAAGATTAGATCTATATCTAATTTTTGGAGGATTGATTGAGAAAAAGATCTTCAGATCTTGCCTGAGGGAATACTGGTAGAGGCCAGGCGCTTGCATGGCTACATCTAGAACCTCAGATAAACATCGAGATCATCACAGGATAATTGGATTACCCAAAATAAAGATATAATTAAATTTAATTTAATTTTTATTTTTATTTTATTTTTATTATTAGATCAATAAGATTAGATTTTAGGAGTCTTAGATCTAATTAGGATCTCAGAGAAATTTTTTTTGAAATATCCCTCCTGATCCAATCAGATCTGAACGAACCTGATCCGAAAAATAGGTTTTTTCCTTCAACTGATATCAGAGCTAGGTTCAATAATTTATTAGATGTAATTTTAACTTATTTCTAATCTAATAATTAGATGACTTTATATATCACATTATATATGATTAGATCTAAAATTAAAAAATTAAAAAATTAAATAATCTAGATCGAAGATGTATGAGATGCATGACAAGACTAGGAATAGAATTATTCTATGTGTTGTCTAGCATAATCATAATTTTAATTTAATTAATTATAATTTTTAGATCTATTTATTTATTATTTTTTAATATTATAAATATTATAATTAGATGTAAATAATAAAAAATAAATTTATTTAATTTTTTCATATGAGATATGATAGATGCATGTTTAGACTAGTTGTAGAATAGTTCTACAAAATTATCTAGAATAAATTTTAATTTGATATGATTAAATTTAAATCTTATTTTTTAGATATTTATGAGATAGTTTAGATCTGAAAATATGCATGATATGATATATGAGATGTATGCAAAATATATTTTTAGATAGATCAATTTATATATATGACATATGATGTAGATCTAACTAGTTTTGTAGATTTATCATATTTCTAACTAAGGCATGCCCCTTGGCCATCCCATCATAAGAACGACGTGGAGTTTAAAGGCCCTCTCCTTTCATTCGATGGGGTATTCTTATGGTGTGTAGGGGTATTGTGCATTCATCCTTAATCAAAAATAAAAAATTATTTTCTATAAAATCCTAGATCTTGAAACCTTAGGATTTTATGTACATGTTTTATTTTTGAATCCTAAACTTAATTAAGAATTAAGATTATAAAATATATTAGATCTAAAATTGAGAATTTTTAGATCTAAGACATATTCATAAAATTAGGTTCGGGCTTAGGTAGCTTAATTATGTCTAGTGGTTGATCAAATTGAATCAAGAGTTGGTTAGATGGGATCAAGAGTGCTTAAATTGACCAGTCTAATAGGATTAAGTCTGGGTCAAGATCGAGTCATATGAGTGATCAATCGACTTAAGACCTAATTAGGCTCAGTGGTTAGAGTCTGGATTGTAGGCTAATCCGATTGATTCTGGCTCAACAATTTGGTGTCTAAGGTATGTTTGGCAAATATGATGGACTGATTTTTAATTGGGAGCTACTCAACTCGAATGCATTCTTATCGAGTTAGTGGCATATCCCTTCCATCGATCTTACTTACCTAACCATATTTATTGGCCCAGTCTTGATCTAAGGTGGCTAACAATCTGAGCTGACCCATGCCACTAGGTTAGTGATAATTGTTATGGCTATGTCAAGTCATGTTTAAAGAAACGTATATCAAATCTCCCTAAGAAAAGATTAAGTCTAAGGTCTTCCACCATTGTAGATGTGCGGGCCCTTCTTGGGGTTGATTGTTCTCGACTGATCACAGTGGTTTAGTTGCATCAAAAAGATGCAACCATATCTATTAGGCATTGGATGCTATGGGCTGGAGGATGGATTGGGCTCAATATTTTGGATACGATGAGAGATACAACTAGAAATCCAATTTATGCAAATGGTGGGTTTGACTTAACTAACGAGTGGATCAATATTTTGGGCATGGTGAGATTCATGAATTAGAGACCAAGTTTGGGTGCACCATGATTAGAGAATCATTGGACAAGAGTTGTTCACTCATTGGCTAACCCATCATCAATAACTGTTAGGTAAGATAATGAGTCAGTTGGTGGGACTAGACCACCCACTAAAAATTAGTAATCATGGAGATTTTTGCATCTCTACAGAGAAAGTATAAGGATCCAAGAAAATAGTGAGAGCTAATTTATTTAAAAATTAAATTTCTAAATAAACTTATCAAGTCTTAATTACAAAATCTAATTAGAAACTTTGACTCTCTACAGAAAAAAGAAAAATATCTCCATCCAACACACTAGCCCATATCCTGGACGCCCATATACTAATTGGACCCAATTACAAGGATTGACTTCAGAACTATAAAATTATTTTGATTTTTGAGAAGTTGACTCATGTATTGGACCAAGATCCCCCCACCTTACCAGCTCATCCATCAGCTAAATAGAGAGTGTCTCTTGATAAGTAGATGGATGAAGATAATAAGGTCAGATACTACATGTTGGGCTCGATGTCTGATGAGCTTCAGGGCTAACATGAAGATGACAAGACTACCCGCCAAATGTTGGCTCACCTGCAAGAGTTGTTTCATGAACAGAGTCGTGCAACCAAATATCAGATCACTTAATGACTGTTTAAGGCTAAAATGTATGATGGACAGTCAGTCCAAGATCATTGTCTGATGATGATCAAAGACTTCAAAGAGCTGGAGAAGCTTGAAGTGAAGTTAGACCAGGATTTGCAAAATGATATAATTCTGCATCCTTGACTGATGCATATGGGCAATTCATCATGAACTACCATATCCATAAACTTCAGAATACTCTAGCCAAGCTTATAAATATGCTGGTTACTGCTGAGCTTTCTATGAAAGATTCTAAAGGCTCAATACTTGCTATGGAATGGACTTCTTTCAAGAGAAAGTCTTTTGAAAAAAAGAAGAAGTCTGTGAAAAAGCAGAAGGTGGAAGGTAGAAAGAAAAGGAAGGCAGAGCTGAAGAAGAAGGCCACTGACAAAGAAAAGTGTTTCCATTGCAACACTGACGGCTACTGAAAGTAGAACTACCCTACATACCTGGCCACCCTGAAGAATAAGAAGGAGACAGGTTCTTTTGGAGGTATGCTCGTTATTGAATCTAACCTTATGATTTTTTTTGCATCCAGTGGGTGCTTGACTCTGGTTCTAGTGCTCATTTATGCACTTCCATGTAGGATCTTGAGGATAGCAGGAGGCTGAGGGATGGTGAGATGATCCGATGCATCAAAAATAGAGCAAGGATTGCAGCTATGGTCGTGGGAATGTACCCTCTTCGACTACCATCTGGCTTAGATTTAGTACTTAAGGATTGTTATTATGTGCCTGCTGCAAGTAGGAATTTGAATTCTATTTCATGTTTAGCATAAGAAGGCTATGTAATTAGTTTTCTTAAGGACCATTATAATATTCTTTATGAAAGAAATAAAATTACAAGTGGTTTCCTTATTAACTGTCTGTACTAGTTACATATTGATATATCTATCTTTAATATCGAGCAAAATGTGAATGCCATAGGATCAAAATAACCTAGGGATAGTCTTGTACTAGTTACATATTGATATATCTATCTTTAATATCGAGCAAAATGTGAATGCCATAGGATCAAAATAACCTAGGGATAGTCCAAATGATAAGTATCTATGGCACCTAAGGCTAGGTCATATAGTAGAAGATAAGGTTAACAAATTGAAGAAAATTAGGCTATTGAGTCCATTGACTTTCGAGTCATATCCAATTTATGAATCATGTCTTCATGGCAAAATGACTAAGCTTCCTTTTGTAAGACAAGGAGAAAAGGCCATGAATCTACTTGCCCTAGTACATACTGATGTGTGCAGCCCATTTGATGTACTGGCTAGAGGCAAGTTTGTTTACTTCATAACCTTTACCGATGATTTATCTCAATATGGGTATGTGTATCTTATGAGACATAAGTCTGAAGCCTTTGGAAAGTTTAAGAAATTCAGACATAAAGTAGAAAAATAAACTAGAAAGCCCATTAAGGCTCTTCGATCAGATTGAGAAGGTGAATACCTTAGTACGGAATTCTTGGACTATCTCAAGCAATATGGCATAGTCTCTCAATGGACTCCATCTGGAATACCTCAACTCAACAAAATTTCAGAATGGAGAAATCGGATCCTATTAGATATGGTTCGATCCATGATGAGCTTCACAGATCTTCCTAATTTTCTTTGGGGACATAGTCTGTTAATTGCTATATATTTACTGAATAGAGTTTTCTCTAAAATCGTTCCTATCACACCATATGAGATATGGCATGGTAAGAAATCAAGTCTAAGTCATCTCAGAATTTGGGATTGTCCGACTCATGTCAAAAGATAACAAGTGGACAAGTTAGACTATAGGTCCTTTAGAGCTCGATTCATAGGATATCCTAAAGAGTTATTAGGATATTATTTCTACATTCCAAAAGACCACAATATGATTGTGAGTCGGCATGCCATCTTTCTTAAAAAATAGTTTATTTAAGATGGTGGCATTGAAAAGCAGATCAAGCTCGAGGATAAAGTCTCCCAAGGGCAACGAGCTAAGGACCCTATGGAACCAAATCAGGTTGAGCCAATACAATCACTACCTCCTCCACCTCATAGATTGAAAAGGATTTTCCACCACCCTGAGAGGACATAGGTACTATTTTAGAGAAAGTAGAGAAAATATTCCTCATAGGTATTGGGGTTCATGGTGATGATCCCAAAACCTATGATGAGGTGATATCGAATATCGACTCCGAAAAATGGTTAGAGGCAATGAAGTAAGAAATTGACTCGATGCACTTAAACCATGTCTGGACCTTGGTAGATCCAATTGAAGGTATAGTACCTATTTGGTGTAAATGGATCTACAAGAGAAATATTATTGTAGATGGAAATGTGGAGACATTCAATGCTAGATTAGTGGCAAAAGGGTATAATCAGCACGAAGGCATTGACTATCAGGATACCTTTTCATCAGTAGCCATGCTAAAATCCATCCACACATTACTTGTTGTTGCAACCTATTTCGATTATGAAATATGGCAAATGGACGTGAAAATGGTATTCTTAAATGGATACCTTGAGGAAGATATCTATATAGAATAGCCGCTAGGTTATATATTTAGTGATGCTGATCACAAAGTATGCAAGCTGTAAATGTCTATATATGGACTTAAGCAAGCATCTCAAAGCTGGAATACTCATTTTAATGATGTGATCAAATTGTTTGATTTCATCAAGAATGAGGAGGAACCATGTATTTTTAGAAAGATCAGTGAGAGCGCTATTGTCTTCCTCGTACTGTATGTGGATGATATCCTCCTTATTGGGAATGAAATTCTCATGTTGACCATAGTTAAAATATGGTTATCTAAAGAATTCTCCATGAATGACCTACAAGAAGCATCCTTCATTCTAGGAATTAAGGTCTATAGAGATAGACCGAATAGGATGCTAAGTCTTTCACAAAAGATGTACATAGAGGAAGTGCTAAAGAGATTTAGCATGGAAAACTCCAAGAGGGGATTGGTACACTTCAGACATGGCATTCATCTCTCCAAGAAAATATGTCCCAACATACCTGAGGAGATTGAACGCATGAGCAAGATCCCTTACGCTTCAGCAATAGGGAGCCTCACGTATGCCATGTTATGTACACGACCTAATATAGCCCATGTTGTGAGTGAACCAAGCAGATATCAGTCGAATCTAGGTGAAGAACACTGGACATCTATGAAATATATCCTTAAGTACCTAAGAAGAACTAAGGATATGTTGTTGGTTTTTGGTAATAGAGAACTCCAAGTTTAGAGGTATACAAACTCAGATTTTATGTCCGATACAGATGATCAAAAGTCGACATCTAGGAGTCTATTTTTGTGTAATGGTGGTGCTGTCAGTTAGAAGAGTTTTAAGCAAACAATGATAGCAGATTCCACCATGGAAGCAGAGTACATCGCCACATTAGAAGCTACGAAGGAAGCATTCTGATACAAGAAGTTTACTGCAGAGATCGAAGTGATGCCACCAGATGCTATTCCTTTGTATTGCGATAATAATGGCGCCATAGCTCTTGCTAAGGAGCTGAGGTCTCATCAAAAATCCAAGTACATCGAGGGCGATACCACCTCATCGGCAATTACCTCAAGAAAGGTTATGTCAAGGTCAAGAGAGTTGACTCCGCAGATAATGCGGTAGATCCACTTACAAAGCCGTTAGGCTAGCAGAATATCGAAGTCCACCTTGAGAAGATGGGACTTAGATTTGTATCCAATTGGCTTTAGGTCAAGTGGGAGTTTGTTAGATATGTGTGCCCTAGAAGCCAGATTGCTGACACTTGTAATACACTTCTAACGACAAAATTATAATTTTAACTCTAAATATTAAAATAGATTATTTTCTATCACAGTGTGTATTTGAAAGTATCTATGCATCCCTTGAGTTAATGGTAATGATAGTTCATATTTTCAAGAGTTAAAAATTTAAGACATGAATTTTCATTATTAACTCATAAAATGCTCCCGATCGTAGGATCATCGTGAGCATGGTGATTGATCCGAAAGGTTGGTGTATGATCGCTTCTTTAGGATAGATTGATCTTATGTCTATGGTGTAGAGACACCAGAGCGAGAGTATAGGTACTCATTAGAGAACGAGGGCACTAAGCGTAACCACCTCGAGCAGTCATGAGAAAGTCTACCTTCTCATCGATGACAGGCTCGAAGCTATAGTGGTGTGTCTGGTTCTTTGACCTGTGGTGCATCAATAGTTCACCTTGAGGGTGTTATAGTTTGACTACACCATAACTCAATCTCCTAGCCATTCAGAATCCTGAGGTGTATGTTCGCTATAGCATGTTCAATGTAGGAATTGGATTGCACCAATAGGGGATCTATCTACCTCGATAGATGATGAGCAGCCCTATGATGATCATGAGAATCAAGTCCATAAGCCCTTGGCCATGGCAAAGTGAAATAATAGAAAGATTTTCTATTAGGGTTTTCACAACAGACTTGAATTGAATAATTAATTCATATAACGGATATTAGGGTTTGATGAGATCACCTTAACCCTAATCCGATTGGGGCTCAAGATAGACGAACCTAGTCACATAGGTAACTACATCGAGAGGTTCACTTTCAATTCTAATGAGTAGCCACTATATACTGCTAGGTGTCATTGATGGATTTTGAAAGTAATTAGAATGATCTGGATGATCGATCATACTAGTTGTCAGAATCAGAAAAGTTCTAATCCATCAAAAGATATTTTGATGATATCGATGATAGAGATCACGACATATCCCATTACCATATGGAACTGAACTTAACTGGATCACACAAACAAGGGTTTGGATCTGAATGTCATCAATTGGACTAACCCAGTTTAATTGATTTGAATAAGATTCAATTAGATTTAAGAAAATCATGCTAGCACATGATTGAGCCTAATGTTCTCCTTTAATAATCATTAAAGCTTGTCTCGACTGAGCCAAATGTGTTTGGGCTCACTCAGAAACCTTTACTTGGTCTGACTGGAGCTTGTCCAGATCAAAAATGGATTGTCTTAATTTATGAGATAAATTTAATATAATACCTACCATTTTCGATCACCTACTAATTCCTACTTTCGGACATTGGTCAAATGTTGACCCTGGACACTTAGACATCTGCCCATGTGTCATGCGCATATAGGAGAGTACTTGGGGCCTTGTCTCCCTACTAAATGTAGATAAGAAGAGGGTGAATGCCTAGAGAGGCATGCGCCCCATGAGGATAAAGGAGGAGTCCCATACGGATGGGACTCCAGGGTTGCTTCAGGGGATTAAACTCTGTGGCACCAAGAACTCTTGTTTGACCCAGTCTTGGCTCCACCTTAGGTGGGTTTTAAGGGTCTCTCATCTGATTGGATTAGATGATATCATCCCACCAATAAGATTTAGATCTGATTGCTCAAAGGGCCATGATTGGTCGGGATGATGTGGTACTGCATGGCATAGCAGGGTCTATATAAACCCTATCTACGCCTAGGTTTTTAATGCTTCTGCCTTTAGCCCATGCCACAAAACCTCTCTCCCTCCTTCTCCATGCCACCCTCTAGTCCTCTCTCTCCTCTCCACACCTAAGGGATTTTGGGGATGAATAAGGTGCGATCCAAGCAAGTGAAAGGCATCAGAAAAGGAAGAAGGTAGCACTACTGCAAGAGACAATGGCAATTCTTCAAAAAAAGTTTTGAAGACCTTCAAGATTAGATCTATATCTAATTTTTGGATGATTGATTAAGAAGGAGAAGATCTCCATATCCTAGCCGAGTGGATACCGATAGAGGGCAGGTGCTTGCGTGGCTACATCCATAACCTCAGGCAAACATCAAGATCATCAGAGGATAATTGGATTATCCAAAATAAAGGTGTAATTAAATTAGATTTAATTTTTATTTTTATTATTAGATTAATAAGATCATATTTGAGGAGCCTTAGATCTGATTAGGATCTTAGAGAAAAAATTTTTGAAATATCCCTCCTGATCAAATCAGATTTGAACGAACCTGATCCAAAAAATAGATTTTTCCCTTCAGAAGTGGTTAATTCCATCTTGTTTCACACACCAACTTTATAAGTACTTGACTATCCTCAAAACCTTTTGAATCTATATTAGAAATACAGGCAGTCCAGCACCAAAGATTAGTGAGTTGCTTGTAAGTCACCATGGTGATCTAAGGTCAGAGAGACATTTATACCCATTAGCCTTAGCTAGCTACTCATGATAGTAGAGTGCTACATTGATCACATTCAGTGCAGATGTACTCCTATATCTCACCTAGATGCCATACCAATATCTCCACACTACTTGGTTACAAGGACAACCAATGCATTTGGCATATAATGACCTACACTCGATAAGTTATCGTCCTTATTAATAACTTATCATTTGATCATGAATAATTTAAGAATCATCTGATAAATCCTTCTTTATCGATTGATTGTGGTTCTAAGAACTTGATTAAAATTTAGGAGTTCGTTTAAGGAAGATAGAACTTTTATGATGAATCAGCCAAATAACTATTATTATTAGCTAATTCATATACTAATTTCAATCATCTACCACTTAGATGATTGATTTTAAGACACATTTTTCAACAACTCTCACTTAGACTAAAGCCAATCAGAATGATATCAAAAATCCTATCTTCCAATTGAGTTGTAGAACTCCTTAGTTTCGATGCCTTAGCAAATGGGTCAGTCAACTTCTCCTTTTACATCGATCTTCTATAGATCGATGTCACCCAGATCTAATATCTAAGGAGAAAGTGATGCAAAATATGCTGGTCCTTGGGTTCTTTAGTCTGAGCTATGGCTCCAGTGCTATGGTAGGACTGGACCATTAGTGGAGGGTGCCACTCCCAACCAGCTAATGAATCTCAGGAACTACGCAGCTTACGTGGCAGCATCATATGCCATGATGTTCTCTACATAACTAACTGAATAGGCTAAAGTATACTGCTTGAAATCTTTCTAGCAAATTACTCCTATAATTAGGGTATGATCCGACATTCTCTTGTTGTCATCTTGTTTTGACTGAAAGTAAAACATCCATATGTTTTAAGTCAATACTTTCATATTTGAGTCACTAAACCTTAGTATTTTTCAAATACTTAAGGATTGTCTATACAATCATTCAGTAGCTCTCACTTGGATCAGACTGGTATCCACCCACTATCTCTAGTGAGTATACCATGTCTAGTCTCATACATGGAGAAATAAGATGACAGCTAAATCTTTATTCCTTGCAATGTTGGAATGCCATTCCTGATTAAGAGATTTTCATCCTCAAACAACACAAGGAATAATACTATAGATTATTTTGCTCAATCACAAATGCAGGATTCATCGTTGTTCATAACAAAGGCATACGTTCAAAATGTATATTCGATTTTTGAAGTAATAGCAAAATGGGCTTTATGGTCTTTACCTTCCCATCTGCACTACTTTGATCCTTTTGAATAATTTATTCACATCCAATGAATTTTATCCCTTTAGGTGAATCAACTAGTGTCCATACACTATTGATTTTCATAGGCTTCAATTTGGATCATGTGGCTCCAATCCACTTCTTAGAGTCAGATCACCACATTATATCCCTATAGGTGATCAGATCCTTGTTGTTCTCATCGAGCTCAATAGGATTGCCATTCTGGACCTAGATACTGAAGTATCTATCCGACCAACACAATACTCTATTGGATCTCCTTAAAGCTGATACTTTAAAGGCCTCTGGATTTGTTCTAATCAAATCCGGTTCTGTAGGTTTACTAGATTATGTCTGTTTTTTTCTAACAATAAAACATTTTAAGTTCAACTTTACAAACATCAGTTCCTTCTCTAAGAAACTTCTTTCCAAAAGAAATTCCCTTACCGCTGATGAACATCTTATGCTCTTCAGTATGGTAGAATTAATCATCCTTAAATATCTATTGGATCAGGCTCCAAGTTTATCTGTGTGCAAATATATGACAAAGGCTGATCAACTCCAAATTCAAAAGTGAGAGAGTCTAAGTCTACGCCCGATCCATATCCAATATAGAGTCTATGCAACAAATTCACTGGGTATAAATTTTTAGAGTAAAATAAGTAGTCACACGAGCACAACCCTGAAATAGGCAAACTAGTAAACCCTAGCGTAGATTGAACCATGTCTACCAAAGTTCAATTTCTTCTTTTAGATACACTGTATTCCAAAAAGAAATTCACTGAGAGAATCCAATTCTCTCCTAGATATGTCATAAACTCACTGGATAAGTATTTGCCTCCTTGATCTAATCAAAGATTTTTAATATCTTATCCAGTTTATTTTCCTATTTCATTATTGAATCATTTGAACATTTCAAATGATTCATTACAGACGCACCCATGCCTAGATAGGTCATCTGTAATGAAATATTAAAATTTTTTTTTGGCACTTAAGTTCATAGGTCCACATACATCACTATATATGAGACTTAGAACTTTATTGGCTCCTTCACCTTTTCTAGTAAAAGGTGACTTTATCATCTTTCCAAGAAGATAAGATTCATAAGCTATCAATGATTCACAATCATTGATATCGAGGTTTTCCTCTCAAGCTAACCCATTTATTTTGAGAAAAGAGAATAATGACCTAAGTATATGAATTATATTAAGCCTAGAGGCTTGGACTTTAGTCTAAAGGTTCTCCTAATATTTTATTCGAATTGGTAGCCTCTACCTCCAATTTGGAAAATTACTTTAATTTTCTAGTAAGTACTAGAATCCACATAGACTACACATAAGCCCAACATTGGTTGGTCAACCCATGTGCATTTAAGAATAGGTTCATAACCAATTATTTTTCTAAACAACTTTTAGTAATTTAATTTTGCCCTAGAAACCTAATCAGTAGGCTAGGGCCTCCACTATAAGAATTCAGTTAGGTCCAACCATTAACATGACTATACATGGTGTATCTAACTAACGAATGATTAAGCCTAACTATGGTTGATCAACCTAACCACCATTAGAAAGACACATCCAAGTCATCATATGATGAATGATAATTCCATTAGTCAACAAGCACCAGGCCTATGGGCCTCCAATGATTATTGAGTTAATGGATCTATTATCAAACACCTTAATGGAAGGCTATGACTCAGTTATCTCCATAATATTATTATTATAAGGATCTAATAATTTTAGAAAATTTAAATTATTAGTGATTTAAGGATAGAAAGGATATGGACCAATTTGCTCCCACTGACTTCACCAAGTCAAGTTCTCCCACTGACTTCTCAAGTCATTGATGAGGATTAAGATCAATTTTGGTCCATAGATACCTATATCAGTCTTACTGATTTCCTATGTGACATGGGTTAACACGAATCAATGAGCAACCTAATCAAAATCTGATTAACCACATTTATCAGAAAAGTGAGATCGGTGGAAGGATTTGCTAAGGCTTGCCATAGACACCATCAAAAATGGCTAAGTAAGCGAGTTGCCAATTAAAAACCACCAATCTGGGATGCCAGACTTGTTGAAAATGTGTCCCAAAGCCAACCGTCAGTCTGTTGATGGTTGGATCATATATTTGTAATTGTATATAAATTATAAATTAATAAAAGTTATTTTGGTATTTTTGATCATAAATTCTATTATCTTCTAATGAACTCTTGTGTTGTGATAAAGTCCTTAGGACTATCTAGATTTAGCAAAGGAGAATTTGTCATTTAGTCATTAAATAATTCACGATCAAATGATACGTTGATACTTAGGACGACAATGTTTATCAAGTATAGATCATTGTGTGCCATATAGGTTGGTTGTCCTCATAACCAAGGAGTGTTGAGACACTGATATGACATGCAAAAGAGATGTATGGGTACATCTGTACTGAACGTGACCAACTCAGGTGCTTTTCTCCTATCAAGATTAGCTTAGATGGAATATGGGTATAAATATTTCTCTGACCTAAGATCACCATGGTGACTTTCAAACAACTCACTGTATTTTGATGTCGGACTATCTGAATTTCTAATTCAGTGATGGAAGGTTTCTGGGCATAGTTAAGTACTTATGGAGTCGGTGCATGTATCAAGATGGGATTGACCACTCCTGATTTTAGGAGCTGTGTTCAATTGTATTTCAATTTAGCAAAACCTTGGCTAGGGTAGTCTTAGTGAGGAGTCATGGGACTAATTGCTTTGAGACATGACATGGATGTATTTTCTAGGGTTGACAATCTAACCCTGAGTCATCTATTACACAAAGGTCATAGGGATGTATTATACGGTAACCATATTCACATAGGTTCTAAATATTGCGATTGCAATTATTCAACCTATCCGAACGTTGGGTACCATTGCTAGATGGTCAGTTTGATTAGTATAGAAATTGATTTCTGTGCTACCGACTTAGGTTTGGACCTATGGGGTCACACACATTAGGAGTTCCTACCTGATCTCCTGGCTGATCAAGAGTCCCATTAGTCTAGAACTCTATGGTCAAGAGTCCCACTAGACTAGGACTCTATGATCAAGAGTCCTACTGGACTGAGACTCTGAGTCCTACTTATCTGAGACTCTATGATCATGAGTCCTAACAATCTAGGACACTTTGGTCAAGAGTCCCACTAGATTGGGACTCTATGACCAAGAGTTCTACTAGACTGAGACTCTGAGTCTTACTCATCTCAGACTCTCTGATCAAGAGTTTCACTAGTCTGAGACTCTATGATTGCGAGTTTGATTCATTTGGGATACTGGGTTCAGGAGTCCCACTAATTTAGGACTCTTCAAGACTTTCATGTTGATAGGACTCTGTTGCCCAGTAACCCATTCGATTTGAACTCAGATATTTTTAAAAAATTAATTAGTAATTTAATTATTGATTAGCTCAATTTGATTGAGCGATGAGGATTTGATCAAGTTTGATTGAATTTGATTCGATTGGATTTGACCCGATCAGATCATGAGATGACCTAATCGCTATGGAAGTTTTGACTCTAATTTGATCAGGACCTAGATCTAATTAATTTCTAATTTGATTAGAATTTTATTGAATTAGGCTAATCCTAATTTGATTGAGTTTAACCTAGTTTAATTGGGTTTAGATTAAATGGTTTGGTTAAAACCAATTAGGACCAAGTCAAATGAAGTTTGAATTCAAATTCTCCCATG
Source organism: Cocos nucifera (assembly GCA_006176705.1). NCBI lineage: Eukaryota > Viridiplantae > Streptophyta > Magnoliopsida > Arecales > Arecaceae > Cocos > Cocos nucifera. Next base: position 7,405 of record QRFJ01006486.1, on the reverse strand, counting down.
CGCCCATCATTTTTGACTTTTCCACTCTGCTTCTCACGCCCTCCCTTTTGTTCATCAAATTTTTTTTTGGAGAAATAAAAATATGCACGTAGAAGAAGATTCCTTCTACATATTAAACATAAGGGAGGGGGCATTGGATAAGGATAAGAGGCTCATTTGATTTTTGAAATCAACTGAGTGGTTAAAACCTCTCAACCACTCAATCCTTATCATTTTCCATGCAGTTTTCTCATGGTATTCATGTCAATAAATTATGATAATTTTTTTATGTGTAGGAGAAGGGGTTAGCATTATATGGTAAAAATTTTAGAGTGTTTGAGCATCAGTTTTGGGCGAAAAAAATCTTGGAGTGAAGGTGAATAGGATCCTATAGCACTTTTATTTTCCCTTATGCCTCTCTTCTCTTATGATTGTCACCTCTAAGGATATCCTATTTTTAGATATGATCTAAATAGGGATTATATATCTAAAAGTTGTCTTTCCATGAAAACTTATTTCATGGAAAACCTCACAGAGAGGGTGTGATAGGATTTTTAGTGTGTCAGGGTTTTTGGGCCGAGTGAAATCCTAGATTTGGGAATCTAGGTTCGGGTGGAAAGATCGAGTGCTATGAGCATTGGATCACCACCAAATTTGAAACACATCTTCATCATCCTCCAATATTTATGTTCTATTTTTGTAGAATATTTAAGAAATCAAAAAGTGTATGATCGATTAGATCGATCATCATCAACCGTCGAAGGCCCCAGTGAGGAGCTAGCACTCCAGTGGGGCTAATCGAGATTAGGAGCTCCGTGTGGACCAACCGTAGAGGCTGAACATATGTGCGGCTATGATGTAAAACTAGAGTATTATCTGATGGACTTAGATTATGGTGATCGACTATCTGCAAAAAGATATTATATTTTGAACACGTAGATGTAGTAAATATTTATTACATAGTTTTATTTTCAGATCTATTGATGTATGCATGCATATTATGTTTAGATCCTAATGTATAGGGTTAAATAATCTGATATGATCAGTAAATAATTAATTAAATTAATTATTTTCTACTGTATCATTGCTATTTTTGAAATATTTTTTGAAAGTAGCATAGCAAACCCTGCACTGTTTTCTTCAATTGCTATCAAAGCAAGATTCTTTAAACATTATATGCTTGCATATTTAGATTAATAATTTAGATTTGATCTAAATATTAATCTAATAATTAAAATAATTAGATCTAAAAAATTAAAATTTAGATCGCATGGACTGCAGGTTGTCCTACTGTAGGGTTTATCCCCTATAGTGAAAAGGTTGTCCTAGTACGTTGCTGATCTATATCATTAATCATGAAATTACTAGATTTGATCTAATATTTTTATGATTTAATTATATTAGGCTTTAATCTAATTTATGATCATGAATGCATAATTAGATAAGGTTTTATTCATGATTTTATGATTATGTAGTGTACATAGTTTCAGATTAAACCCTACAACTTGTGTTGTTTGTGAATTGAGATGATTTAATTTTAAAATAAGTCGACCTAATTGGTGAACAAAGCTAAGTTGTAGAGAACCTTTTAAAATTAAAAAAAATATATATTTTTAAAATATCGAACCCTAACCCTCAACCCATAAACTTAATTAAAAATTAAATATAATGATTTAGTATCTAGAATTCTGAATTAAGACTCTAAGTCATTAATCATAAACTTGTGGGTTATTGGGTTAGCTGAATTAGGTCCATAAATTGGGTTAGACCTAAGGTTAGTTAAAAGATGGACTAATTTAGAGTAATTAATCAAATCTAATTAAATATTAATTTAGATTAGGTCAAGGACTCTATAGTCTCAATTACAATAGTTGTAGTTGGTCAAGTCCATGCCTTTAACAAGAAATAAATGGACTTGATTCAAGGCTACGCGGTCGAATCCAAAATTACTAGGTTGGTCAAATTAAAACTAATGAATCGGATGGTGTTTAAGGTAAGTTTGGTAGTTTGACTAGCGATTTTTAATTAGGAGCTACTCGCACTGATTCGATCTTTGATGAGTTAATGGCATATCCCTTTCACTGATCTCGCTTACCTGGCAATTCTGGTGAGTTAGATTTTGATTAGATCACTTGATGATTCGAGCTCACCTATGTCTAATAGGTAAATCAGTCTGACTGATTTAGGTGCTCCTAATGTCAGCTTAGATTAGATTCTTTTCTGACTTGGTGAAGTCAGTGGGAGGATCGAAATTGACTCACTGAATTTTCTTAAATTAGTTAACTAAATTCCTCTAAAATTATTAGATCCTTAAAAATAAAATAGTTATATAGATAACTAAATCATAGCCTCCCATTAAGTTGAGTGATAATGGGTTCATTAGTATAATGATCATTGGAGGCCCAAAGGCCTGGTGATTATTGACTAATGAAATTATCATTCATAAAATGATAATTTGGTTAAGTCTTTCTGATGGTGGTTAGGTTGGCCGACCAAAGTTGGGCCTGATCATTTATTGGTTAGATAAGATCAAATATGGTCATGTTAATGGTTGGACCTAATCGAACCTTTTTTAGTGGAGGCCAAAGCCTACTGATTAGGTCTATGGGGCAAAATCAATGTTACTAGAAGTTGTTTAGAGAAATAATTGATTTTGAATCTATCCATAGGTGCACATGGGTTGACCAATCAAAGTTGGACTTATGTGTAGTCTATGTGGATTCTAATACCCACTAAGGAATTAGAGTAATTCCTCAAATTGGAGGTAGAGGCTATCAATTCGTATAAAATAGTGGGAGGACCTTTAGACTGAAGTCCAAGTCTTTAGGATTAATAATTCATATACTAATTAGGTTTGGTTTTTCTTTTTGTGCAGACATAGCCATTAACCTATCGCTTCGGTCATTGTTAGATCATGACAAATTAATGGGACCTAACTACGATAGCTGGTATTGTAAGTTGAGAATTATCCTAGAGCATGAGCAGGTCCTTTATGTGGTAACAGATCGAGCACCTGAGGAGCTAGTCTTGAATGCTAGGGGAGCGATCCGAGAGACTTATCTAAAGTGGCTCAATGATCGCACCACCGTTCGATGTATAATGCTGGCGATAATAAATGAGAAGTTCAGCCGTAGGTTTGAAAATGTTAGATATATGTGCCCTAGAAGCCAGATTGGCTGACACTTGTAATACACTTCTAGGGGCAAAATTATAATTTTGACTAATATCAATAAAATGGGTTATTTTCTATCACATATGTGTATTTAGTATCTATGATACATCCTTTGAGTTAATGGTAATGATAATTCATATTTTCAAAAGTTGAAAATTTAAGACATGAATAATCATTATTAACTCATAAAATGCTCCCGACCATAGGATCATCATGAGGATGGTGATTGATCCGGAAGGTTGGTGTACAATCGCTTCTCTTTAGTAGATGAGTCTTGAATCTACGGTGTGGAGACATCAAAGCGAGAGTACAGGTACTCATTAGAGAACGAGGGCACTGAGCGTGACCATCTTGAGTAGTCATTAGGGAGTCTACCTTCTCGTCAATGACTAACTCGATGCTGCAGTAGTGTGTCTGGTTCTTTGACCTGAGATACATCGACAGTTCACCTTGAGGGTGATATAGTTTGACTACACCATTACTCGGTCTCCTAGCCATTTGGAATCCTAAGATGTATGTTGGCTATAGCATGTTCATTGTAGGAATTGGATAGCATCAAGATGGAATCTATCTACCTCGGTGGTAGAGGAGCAGCCCTATGATGATCATGAGAATCAAGTCCAGAAGTCCATGGCCATGGCAGAGTGAAATAATAGAAAGAGTTTCTATTTAGGCTTTCAAATCAGACTTGAATCGAATGGTTACATCATATGATAGAAACTAGGGTTTGACGAGTTCACCTTAACCCTAATCTGATCGAGGCTTAAGATAGAGGAAATTAATCACACAGGTAGCTGCACCAAGAGGTTTGCATTCAGCTCTGATGGGTTGCCACCATATACTGCTAGGTGTCACTGGTGGATTTTGGGAGCAATTAGAATGATTTAGATGATCGATCATTCTAGTTGATCAAATCAGAAGAATTCTGATCCATCGAAAGGAGTTTCAATGATGTCGATGATAGAGATCATGACATATCCCATTACCATATAGAACTGAACCTAACTGGGTCACACAAACAAGAGTTTGAATCTGGTGATCATCAATTAAACTGATCCAGTTCAATTTATCTGAATGAGATTCAATTAGGTTCAAGAAAATCGTGCTAGCACTCGATTGAACCTAACGTTCTTCTTTTACTATCATAAATAGTTGTCCTGACTGAGCCAAAGGAGTTTGTGCTCATTTAGAGGCCTTCACTTTGTCTGACTGAAGTTTGTTCAAGTCAGAAAATGTTGTCTTATTTTGTAAGACATTACCAGCCATTTTTGGTCAGTTGCCATTTTTCATTCTTTGACTTTGGTCAAAAGTTGACCTTTGACTGGTCAAATGTTGACCATTGACACTTTGACTTTTGTCCATGTGTCAGGCACCTATTGGATGGCTGGTGAAGGCTTGTCCCCCTATCAGAACCTAGCAAGGAGGCGCCCAGGAGTCCCTGTTGGATAGGGACTCCATCTCCTTTTTGGATTCCGATTAGAGTTCTACTAAGAACCAACTTTGACTGGACTTAGGTGCCATCTAAGGATGAATCTAGGGGACTCTATTCTTACCAATCAGATTTAGATCTGATTTCACAAAAGGTTGTGATTGGTTGGGAAGAAGAGGAGTTGGATCACGCTTAGTCTATAAATAAGACTCTGTGCCCAACTCAAAGAGCATCACAATTCTCCACACCCCAAGGATGCTTCTCCTCTCCTCCTCCATGCCAAAGCACCTTCTCCTTCTCCTCTCCACGTCCAAAGAGGTTTGGATTCTTGGTTGGTGCAATCTAGATGAAAGAAAGGCGACTGAAAGCTAGAAGGCTGTGCTGCTGCAAAGGATGATTGCTGATCTTCGAAAGGTGTTTTGAAGATCCTCCAGATCAGATCCAGATTTGATTTTTGGAGATGTGATAGAGAAGAAGAGGATCTCTAGATCTAGCTTGAGTGGATATCGGTAGAGGCCAGGCACTTGCGTGGCTAGATCCAGAACCTTTCACTGCTCACAGGATCATCATCGGGTAATAGGATTACCCACTTCAAGGTAAATTAAATTTGATTTAATTTATTTGATTTTATTTTAATTATTAAAATAATAAAAATTAGATCTAAAACATTCCTAATTTGATCTAGATCAAAGAGAAAAATTTTAAAATATATCTCTTGATCTGGTCAGATCTGAACGAATCTGATCCGAAAAATCAGAATTTTTCTTCAACTGGTATCAGAGCCAAGGTTCTAAAAGTATTTAGATTTATTTTTAAATTTATTTTAATTAGAAAATAAGTGATTTCATATGTCACATGAGATGTGATGAGATCTAAAATTAGAGAAAATTAAAATTAAATAATGTGGATCTATGATTAGAAAATATGCATGATTAGTTCTAAAATAGAATAGTTCTATAGAATAGTCTTGCATGTTTCTAATTTAATTTGATTAAATCATATTTTAGATTGATTTATTTACTATTTTTTGGTATTATAATAATTATAATAACATCTAAAAAACAGCAAGTAAAAATTATTTAATTTTAAACATCATATGAGATATGATTGATGCATATCTAGACTAGTTGTAGAATAGTTCTACATAGTTATCTAGATTAGAATTTATTTTGATTAGATCAATTTAAATCTAATTTTTTAGATTATTATGAGATAATTTAGATCTAAAAACATACATGATTCGATATATGAGATATATGCAAAATATGCCATGATTAGATCTAATTTGTATATGAGATATATGATATAGATCTAAAACTATTTTGTAGTATTGCATGTTCCTGATTAAGGCATTCCTCTTGGCCGTCCGATCATAAGAATGAAGAAGGATTTAAAGGCCCTCTCCTCCCATCTGATGGGGTGTTCTTATGACGTATAGGGGTGCTGCGCATTCGTCCTTAATCAGAAATCCAAAACTTACTTTCTATAAAATCCTAGATCTTAAAACCCTAGGATTTATTATGCATATTTTGTTTATGAACCCTACTTAATTAAAAATTAAGATTATGAAATATTAATTAGGTCTAAAATTGAGAATTTCAGATCTAAGACATATTCATAATACTGGGTTTGGGCTTGGGTAGCTCAATTAGGTCTAAGCGGTTGATCAAATCGAATCAAGAGTTGGTTAGATGGGATCAACAATGCTTAAATTGACCAGCCTAATAGGATTAAGTCTGGGACAAGATCGAGTCACGATCAAGCAAGACCTAATTAGGCTCATAGGTTAGAGTCTGGATTGTAGGCTAACCCAATTGGTTCTGACTCAATAATTTGGTGTCTAAGGTAAGTTTGGCACATACGATCGACTGGTTTTTAATTGGAAGCTACTCGACCTGAATGCATTCTTGTACGAGTTAATGGCATATTCCTTCCACCGGTCTTACTTACCTGACCATATCTGTTAACACAGTTCTGATCTGAGGTGGTCAATAATTCGAGCTAACTCATGCCACTAGGTTAGTCATAATTGTTATGACTATGACAAATCTAGTTTAATGAGACCTGAATCAATTCTCTCTAAGAAAAGATTAAGTCTGAGGTCTTCCACCATTGTAGATGTGCAGGCCCTTCCTGGGCTTGATTGTTCTCGGTTGGATACAGTGGCTCAATTGCAGCAAAAAAATACAACCATGTCTATTAGGCATTGGATGGTATAGGCTGGAGGATGAGTGGGGCTCAATATTTTGGATACGGTGAGACACTCAATTAGAAATCCAGTCTATGCAAATGGTGGGTCTAACTTAACTAAGGAGTGGATCAATATTTTGGATACGGTGAGATTCATAAATTTGAGACCAAGTTTAGGTGCACCATGATTAGAGAATCATTGAACAAGAGTTGTTCACTCATTGGCTAACTCATCACCAATAACTGTTAGGTGAGGTGATGAGTCAGTTGGTGAGACCGCACCACCCACTAGAAATCATTAATCGTGAAGATTTTTGCATCTCTACAAAGGGAGTGTAGGGATTCGAGAAAATAGTAGAAGCTAATTTGTATAAAAATAAAATTTCTAAACAAATTGGTCAAGTCATAATTACAGTATCTAACTAGAATCTTTGACTCTCTATAGGAAAATATCTGCGTCCAACTCATTGGCACGTATCCTGGACACACACAGACTAACCAGACCCAATTATAAAGATTGGCTCAGGAACTACAAAATCATTTTGGATTCCAAAAAGTTAACCCATGTATTGGACCAAGATCTTACCACCTTACCAGCCCGTCCGTGCACTGAACAGAGAGCGTCTCTAAAAAAA
>QRFJ01006485.1:0-50410 GCA_006176705.1 Cocos nucifera | reverse complement strand
AATAGACATGGTTGCATCTTTTTTGTGCAACTGAGCCACTGTAACCAATCGAGAACAATCAATCCTGGAAAGGGCCCGCACATCTAAATTGGTGGAAGACCAGGACTTAATCTTTTCTTAGGGAGATTAGATTTAGGTCTCATTAAACTAGACTTGACATTGTCATAACTATTATGACTAACCTAGTGGCATGGGTTAGCTTGGATTATTGACCACCTCGGATCAGAACTGAGTCAACAAACATGGCCAGGTAAGTGAGACCGGTGGAAGGGATATGCCATTAACTCGATAAGAATGCATTCGAGTCGAGTAGCTCCTAATTAAAAATCAATCGATCGTATTTGCCAAACTTACCTTAGACACCAAATTGTTGAGACAGAACCAATCGGATTAGCCTACAATCCAAACTCTAACCACTGAGCCTAATTAGGTCTTAGCTTGATCGATCACTCACATGACTCGATCTTGACCCAGACTTAATCCTATTAGGCTGGTCAATTTAAGCATTGTTGATCCCATCTAACCGACTCTTGATTCGGTTTGATCAATCGCTAGACCTAATTGGGCTACCCAAGTCCGAATCTAGATTTATGAATATGTCTTAGATCTAAAATTCTCAATTTTAGATCTAATTGATATTTTATAAACTTAATTCTTAATTAAGTCAGGGTTCTTAAACAAAATATGTAAATAAGATCTTTGGGTTTCAGAATCTAGGATTTTGTAGAAAGTAAGTTTTCAATTTTTAATTAAGGACGAATGCGCAGCACCCCTACACATCATAAGAATACCCCATCGAATGGGAGGAGAGGGTCTTTAAGCCCTACTTTGTTCTTATGACCGGATGGCCAAAGGGAATGCCTTAATCAGAAATACAACTAATCTACAAAAATAAATTAGATCTAAGCATATATCTCATAAAAAAAAGATCTAATTAAAATATATTTTGTATATATCACATATATCATGCATGCATATTTTTCAGATCTAAATTATCTCATAATCATCTAAAAAATTAAATTTAAATTTGATCTTATCAAATAAAATTTAATCTAGACCTATTTGCAGAACTATTCTATAACTAGTCTAAACATGCAACTATCATATCTCATGTGAACAAATTATTTTTATTTTATTTTTTATTTTTAGATCTGATTATAATATTTATAATATCAAAAAATAGAAAATAAATAGATCTAAAAATTATATTTAATCAAATTAAAAATATGATTATACTAGACTACACATAGAATAATTCTATTCCTAGTCTAGTTATGTATCTCATATATATTAGATCTAGATTAATTAATTTTAATTTTTTATTTTTTTGATTTTAGATCTAATCACATCTCATGTGATATCTAAAATCACTAATTAATTAAATTAAATCATATCTAAATAAATTTAATAAGAGCCTGGCTCTGATACCAGTTGAATGGAAATCCAGATTTCTAGGGTCAGGTTCGTTCAGATCTGATTGGATCAAGAGGCATATTTCAAAAATTTCTTCTTAGATCCTAATTAGATTTGATACTTTTCAGATCTAATTTATAATATAATAATTAAAAAAATTAAATTAAATTAATTCTAAATTAATTTTATCTTGATTCTGGGTAATCTGATTACCCGTTGATGATCCTGCCGAAGCCCTAAGGTTCTGGATCTAGCCACGCAAGCGCCTGGCCTCTATGGATATCCACTTGGGCTAGATCTGGAGATCTTCTTCTTCTTTTTTTTTTTTCAAAAATTAGATCTGGATCTAATTTGGAGGATCTTCAAAACTTCTTCTGAAGGTCATCCATCATCTCTGCAGTAGTGCTGCCTTCTTCCTTTTTCGTCAGCCTTTTCTTGCCTGACTCGCACTAATCTGTAGACCCAACTTGCTTGGGCATGGAGAGGAGAGAGTGGGCTAGATGATGGCATGGAGAAGGGAGAGGGACAGCCTTGGGGTGTGGGCTAAGAGGAACTCTATTAAAAAGTGGGCGCAGATAGGGTCTATTTATAGACTTTGCTGTGCCATGCAGTGCTGCATCACCCCGGTGAATCACATTGCTTCATTCAATCAGATCTAAATCTGATTGGTGGGATGACATCACCTGATCTAATCAAATGAGAGACTCACAAATTCATCCTAAGGTGGCACCTAAGACTGGTCAAAGTCTACGGGTGAGGGTCACCAAGTTTGAATCCAAGAAGTAACCCGGAGTCCCATCCGTATGGGACTCCAGCATCCCTATCCATGGGCGCACGCCATCCTAGGCATGCACCCCCTTTCTTTCTAGTTTCCAAAGAGGGGACAAGCCCCTATCTGCTCTCCAATAAGTGCATGACACATGAGCAGATGTCCAAGGGTCAAAGGTCAATGTTTGGCCAAGTCAAAGTACAAGAATTAGTAGGTAACGAAAAATGGTAGGTGTGATTTTAAATTTATCTCATAAATTAAGACAACCTTTTTCTGACTTGAACAAGCTCTATTCAGACCAGGTAAATGTAGCTGAGTGAGCACAAACTCATTTGGCTCAGTCGAGATAACTTTTAATGATAAGAAAAAGAAGAACGTTAGGCTCAATTGTGTGCTAGCATAATTTTCTTGAACTTAATTGAATTTTATTCAAATCAACTGAACTGGGTTAGTCCAATTGATGATATCCAAATCCAAATCCTTGTCTGTGTGATCCAATTAGGTTCAATTCTGTATGGTAATGGGACATATCACGATCTCCATCATCGATGTCATCGAAACTCCTTTCGATGAATCAGAACTCTTCTGATTCAAACAAATTAGAATGATCGATCATCTAAATCATTCTAGCTGCTCCCAAAATCCACCAATGATACCTAGCAGTATATGGTGGCAACCCATTAAAACTAAAAATGAACCTCTCGGTGTAGCTACTTGTGTGATTAAGTTCTTCTATATTGAGCTCCGATCAGATTAGGGTTAAGGTGAACTCGTCAAACCCTAATTTTTATCATATGATTTAATCATTTGATTCAAGTCCAATGTGAAAACCTTAATAGAAACTCTTTCTATTATTTCACATTCTACAATGGCCATGGGCTTATGGACTTGATTCTCATGATTATCATAGGGCTACTCCTCATCCACTGAGGTAGATAAATTCCATCTTGGTGCAATCCAATTCCTACAATGAACATGCTATAGCCAACATACACCTCAGGATTTTGAATGACTAGGAGATCAAGTCATGGTGTAGTCAAACTATAACACCCTCAAGGTGAACTATCGATGCACCTCAGGTCAAAGAACTAGACACACCACTGCAGCATCAAGTCAATCATCAACGAGAAGGTAGACTTCCTTATGACTACTCGAGGTGGTCACGCTTAGTGCCCTCATTCTCTAATGAGTATCTGTACTCTCGCTCTGGTGGCTCTACATCATAGACTCAAGACTTATCTACTATAAAGAAGTGATTGTACACTAACCTTTTGGATCAATCACCATCCTCATGATGATCCTACAGTCAGGTGCATTTTATGAGTTAATAATGAAAATTCTTGCCTTAAATTTTCAACTCTTGAAAATAAGAATTATCATTACCATTAACTTAAGGAATGTATCACAGACACTAAATACACATATGTGATAGAAAATAACCCATTTTATTATTTATAGTCAAAATTATAATTTTGCCCTTAGAAGTGTATTACAAGTGTCAGCCAATTCTGGCTTTTAGGATACACATATCTAACACATACCTCCAAAAGGACCTGCCTTCTTCTTATTCTTCAAGACAGCCAGATAAGTAGGACAGTTTCGCTTCCAGTGGCCGTCATTGTTGCAATGGAAATACATTTCTTTGTCAGTACCCTTCTTCTTTAGCTCTACCTTTTGTTCTTTCCTCTTTCCACCTTCTGCTTTTTCACTAACTTCTTCTTCTTTCCAAAAAACTTTCTCTTGGATGAAGTTTATTCCATAGCAAGCACTGAGCCTTTAGAACCTTTCATGGAAAGCTCAGTAGTGAACCAGCATGTTCATCAATTTGGTCAGAGTACGTTGTAGCTTATGCATATGGTAAGTTCATGATGAACTGCCCATATGCATCAGTCAAGGACTGCAAGATCACATCAATTTGTAGAGTCCCTAGGTTCAGCTTGACACTGAAGCTTCTCGAAGCTCTTCTAAGTTCTTGATCATCATTAGATAAATGATCTTGGACCGACTATCCCATCATGCATTTTAGCCTTGAAAAAGTCAATCCTAGTGACTTGATACTTTGGTGCGCGACTCTCCTCACCAAACAACTCTTGTAGGTGAGCCAACATTTGGCAAGACAGTCTTATATGTTTCATGTTGGCACTGAAAGCTCATCAGACATCGGTCCAACATGTAGTATCTAGCTTTATTATCTTCATCCATTCACTTTATTCAAGAGATGCTCTCTATTCAACGGATGGACGAGGCTGGTAGGGTGGGAATGATTTCTAGTACTAATACATGAGTCAGCTTTCTCAAAACCCAAAATAATTTTATTATTTTGGAGTCAATCCTTGTAATTAGATCTCGGTCAGTCTATAGGTGTCTAAGGATACATGGCTAGTGGATTGGATGCAGACATTTTTCTATAGAGAGTCAAAATTTGTAGTTAGATATTTATAATTAAACTTAACCCAATTTATTTAGAGATTTCTATTTTTAAATAAATTATGCTTTCATTATTTTCTCAGATTCCTACACTCCCTCTATTGGCAGAGATGCGAAAATCTCTGTGATCAATTAATTTTCTAGTGGATGGTGCGGTTGCCGGCCGACTGACTCATCCACCTCACCTAATAATTATTGATGATGGGTCAACTGATGAGTGGACAACTCTTGTTCCAATGATTCTGTAATCATGGTGCACCCAAACCTGATCTCTAATTCATGAAGCTCATCCATGTCCGAAATATTGCTCTACTCTTTAGTTAAGTCAGACCCAATATTTTTATGAATTAGATTTCTTGATTGGAGTCTCTCACCATATCCAAGAATATTGAAGCCCAATCCATCCTCTAATCCATAGCATCCAATGTCCTAATAGATATGGTTGCATCCTTCTTGGTGCAATTAAGCCACTGTATCCAGCCGAGAATAATCAACCCCAAAAAGGGCCGCATACATCTACAATGGTGGAAGACCTTAGACTTTAATATTTTCTTAGGGAAGATTTGATTTAGGTCTCTTTAAACTTGACTGGACTTAGTCATAACCAATTATGACTAACCTAGTGGTATGGGTTAGCTCGGAATTGTTGACCACTCTTTAGATCAAGACCATTGCCAACAAATATGGCCAGGTAAGTGAGAATTGGTGGAAGGGATATGCTATTAACTCGATAAGAATGCATTTGAGTCAAGTAGCTCTCAATTAAAAATCAATCGATCGTATCTGTCCAGACTTATCTTAGACACCAAATTATCGAATCAAAATCAATTGGGTTAGCCTATAAATCCAGGCTTGAACCGCTAGAGCCTAAATTAGGTCTTAACTTGGTCGATCCACATGTGAATGTTGAGTCGATCCTTGACTCAGACTTAATCCTATTAGGATAGTCAATTCTAATTACTCTTGATCCCATCTTACCAACTTCTTGATTCGATTTGATCAACCGCTTAGACCTAATTGAGCTACCCATGCCCGAACCAAAATTTATGAAGGTGTCTTAGATCTGAAAAATTCATCAATTTTAGACCTAACATATATTTCATAATCTTAATTTTTAATTAAGTTTAGGGTTCATAAATAAAAATTTGTAAAATAAAATCCTAGGATTTCAGGATCTAGGGTTTTGCTGAAAATAAGTTTTTAATTTCTGATTAAGAACGAACATGCCAGCACCCCTACACATCATAAGAACACCCCATCAAATGGAAGGAGAGGGCATTTAAATCCTACTTTATTCTTATGACCGGACGGCCAAGGGGAATGCCTTAATTAGAAATAATAACTAAACTACAAAAGATAGTTAAGATCTATAACATATATCTCATATATAAGATCATAGATCTAACTATAAACATGCATGTTCTGCATACATCTCTTGTATCATTTATTAAAATTTAAATGCATGTTTTCAAAACTATATATCACATGTAATATCTGAAAAATAAAGTTTTAAATTGATCACAGTAAAAAATAAAATTCTATTCTAGATAATTATCATAAAACTATTCTACAACTAGTCTAGGCATGCATTCATTTATATCTCATATGATCCAAAAATTTAAATAATTTTATTTTCTATTTTTAGATCTGATTATAACATTTATAAAATTAAAAAATAGAAGCGTAAATAGATCTAAAAAAAAAATTAATCATATCAAAATGGAAAGACTCATACTAGACTATACATGGAATAATTCTATACCTAGTCTAGACATATATCTCATACAAGATTGATATGAATCTAAAAATTTTAATTTTTTGATTTTACACATGATCACATCTGATGTGACATCTAAAATTTTTAATATTAGATCATAAATTATAATAAAAATTAGATCTAAAATAAATTTGGAGAAATCTACAAATGCAGCTTTGATACTCAGTTGAAGAAAAAACTATTTTTTCCTGTCACAGGATCGTTCAGATCTGATTGGATCTAAAGGGATATTTTAATTTTTTTTCTAAAAATCTTAATTAGATTTGAGACATATAAATTTTTTTTTTAAAGATCTAATATTAAAATAAAAATTAAATTAAATTAGATTTAATTTTTGTACCTTGTTTGGATAATCTGATTATCCTGTCGATGATTCTAGATCTTTCCGTGGTTCTGGATCTTAGTCATGTAAGCACCTGGCCTCTATCAGTATCTACTTGGATTGGATCTAAAGGTCTTCTCCTTCTGAATTATGACTTCTCTAGAGAATAGATCTAGATCTGATATGAAGAACCTTCAAAGAAGTCATCTAAAGGTAGCATAGATCATTTCTTAAGCAGCAGGGCTGTCTTCTTCTTTGTGTATGAACTCAAGTTTTCGTGATTTCTCCTTGCCTGATCGCATCAAATTGGAGCCCAAATCACCTTGGGCTTGGAGAGGGGAGAGAGAGGATCAGAGGGAGGCATGGAGGAGAGAGGTGGGCAGCCTTGCTGCATGGTGAATATGGTATATCGTCTATAAAGCCCTAGGCATAGAGAGGGTTCAAACAGACCCTACTTCACCATATAGTGCTGCACATCAGTCTGACCAATCGTATTGCATGGATTAATCAAGTCTAAATCTGATTTAGTGAAAATGATGTCATCTGATCCAATCAGATGAGAGCCCCCTCAAATCATCCATTAATGGCCATCAAAAGTTGTGCCAAGCTAATGGACTTAGGCCCAAATACATTGGTGCCTAAGACTTTGAAGCCATCAAGTAACCCGAAGTCCCATCCATATGGGACTCCTCTTCTCATCATGTGACGCATGCCAACTAGGGGCATGTGCACCCACTCCTTTATTCATGGAAATCAAGGGGGCGTGCACCCTAAGGAGATGTCCAGAGGGGGTGCATGCACCCTGCCTCTTTCTAAGTTCCTGCATTGAGATATCATACGTATCTCGACCAATGGTAAAGGATAAGGAAATTAGGCAGGTGATGCAATAGGATTTAGCAGGTGTTGTCTTTATTTCCATCTCAATGAGTTAAGACAATCCTTTTCTGACTTGGATAAACTCTAGTCAGTCTAAAGACCAAAATCATACAAGGTTTCCTAGTGAGCACCAAACCACATTTGGCTTTAGTCGAGACGAACTTTTAGATGATAGTTACAAAAGGAAGAATATTAGGCTCAATCATGTGCTAGCATGATTTTCTTGAACCTAATTGGATCTAATTCCAAATCAATCGAACTAGGTTAGCTCCAATTGATGACATCCAGATCCAAACCCTTTATTTGTGTGATTCTAGTTAGATTCAATTTCTATATGGTAATGGGATATGTCATGAACTCTATCATCGACATCATTGAAATACCTTTCGATAGATCCATAACTCTTCTTGATTCACACAACTTAGAATGATCAATCATCTAAATCATTCTAATTGCATCCAAAATCTACTAGTGACACCTAGCAGTATGTGGTGGCAATCCATCAAAATTGAAAATAAATCTCTAGGTGCAGCTACTTGTGTGATTAAGTTCTTCTATTTTGATCTCCGATCATATTAGGGTTAAGGTGAACTCGTCAAGCCCAAATTTCTGTCATATGATTTAATCATTTGATTCAAGTCTGATGTGAAAATCTTAATAGAAACTCTTTCTATTATTTTACTCTTCCATGGCCATGGGCTTATGGACTTGATTCTCATGATCATCATAGGGCTGCTCCTCATCTACCGAGGTGCATAGATTTTCTCTTGGTGCAATCTAATTTCTACAACGAACATGCTATAGCCAACATACACCTCAGGATTCTAAATGGCTAGAAGATCGAGTTATGGTGTAGTCAAACTATAACACCCTTAAGGTGAACTACCAATGCACCTCAGATCAAAGAACCAGACACACCACTGTAGCTTCGAGCCAATCATCAACGAGAAGGTTGAATTCCTTATGACTGCTCGAGGTGGTCACGCTCAGTGCCCTCGTTCTCTAACGAGTATCTGTACTCTCGTTTCAATATCTCTACACCATAGACTCAAGACTCATCTACTATAAAGAAGCGATTGTACACCAATCTTCCAGATCAATCATCATCCTCATGATGATCCTACGGTCAGAAGCATTTTATGAGTTAATAATGAAAATTCTAGTCTTAAATTTTCAACTCTTGAAAATAAGAATTATCATTACCATTAACTTAAGGGATGTATCACAGAAACTAAATACACATTTATAATAAAAAATAATCCATTTTATTATTTATAGTTAAAATTATAATTTTGCTCCTAGAAGTGTATTACAAGTGTCAGCCAATTCTAACTTCTATGGCACATATATCTAACACCTTGGAAGATCTACCAGAAGGTATAGTACTTATTTGGTGTAAATGGATCTATAAGAGTAAGATTGGTTTAGATGGGAATGTGGAGACATTCAAAGCTAGATAAGTGGCGAAAGGATATAGTCAGCACGAAGGCATTGACTATCAGAATACCTTTTCGCCAATAGCTATGCTAAAGTCCATCCATACATTGCTTGCTATTACAGCATATTTCGATTATGAAATATGGCAAATGGATGTAAAAATGGCATTCTCAAATGGATATCTTGAGGAAGATATCTATATGAAACAGCCGCTAGGTTTCACATCCAGTGATGTTGATCATAAAGTATGCAAGTTGCAAAGGTCCATATATGGACTTAAGCAAGCATATCAGAGCTGGAATACTTATTTTAATGATGCGATCAAATTATTTGATTTCATCAAAAAAGAGGAGGAACCATGTATTTTCAAAAAGGTCAGTGGGAGCGCTATTATCTTTCTCGTACTATACGTGGATGATATCCTTCTTTTTGGGAGTGATATTCCCATGTTGACCACAATTAAAATATGGTTATCAAAAAAATTCTCCATGAAAGATCTAGGAGAAGCATCCTTCATTCTAGGAATTAAGGTCTATAGAGATAGACCGAGTAGGATGCTACATCTTTCATAGAAGATGTACATAGAGAAAGTGCTAAAGAGGTTTAGCATAAAAAACTTCAAAAGGAGTTTGGTACCCTTCAGATATGGCATTCATCTCTCCAAGAAGATGTGCCCTAGCACACTTGAGGAGATAGAACGCATGAGCAAGATTCCTTATGCTTCAGCAATTGGGAGCCTCATGTACGCCACGTTATGTACACGATCTGATATAGCCCATGTTGTGAGTGTCACGAGTAGATATCAGTCAAATCCAAGCGAAGAACACTAAACTTCTGTGAAATGTATCCTTAAGTACTTGAGAAGAACTAAGGATATGTTGTTGGTTTTTGGTAATGGAGAACCCCAAGTCTAAAGGTATACAGACTCTAATTTTATGTCCGATATAGATGATCGAAAGTCAACATCTAGGAGTCTGTTTGTGTGTAATGGTGGTGCTATCAGTTGGAAGAGTTCCAAGTAGACAGTGATAGCAGATTCTACTATGGAAGCAGAATATATCGCTGCATCAGAAGCTGCGAAGGAGGCATTCTGGTATAAAAAATTTGCCACGAAAATTGGAGTGATGCCATCAAATGCCATTCCTCTCTACTATGATAACAATGGCGCCATAGCCCTTGCTAAGGAGTTAAGGTCTCACCAGAAATCCAAGCACATCGAGCGGCAATACCACCTCATCCACGATTATCTCAAGAAGGGTTATGTCGAGGTCAAGAGAGTCAACTCTGCAGACAATGTGGCAGACCCACTCACAAAGCCATTAGGCTAGCAAAAGATCGAAACCCACATTGAGAAGATGGGACTTAAAATTGTAGCTAATTGGCTTTAGGTCAAGTGGAAGTTTGTTAGATATGTGTGCCCTAGAAGCCTGAATTGGCTAAACATTTGTAATACACATCTAAGGGCAAAATTATAGTTTTGACTATAAATAATAAAATAGGTTATTTTCTATCATAGTGTGCATTTGAAAGTGTTTGTGATACATCCCTTAAGTTAATGGTAATGATAGTTCATATTTTCAAGAGTTGAAAATTTAAGACATGAATTTTCATTATTAACTCATAAAATGCTCCTGACCATAGGATCATCACAAGGATGGTGACTGATCCGAAAGGTTGGTGTATGATTGCTTCTTTAGGATAGATGAGTCTTGAGTCTACGATGTATTGATACCAGAGTGAGAGTATAGGTACTCATTAGAGAATGAGGGTACTGAGTGTGACCACCTCGAGCAGTCATGAGGAAGTCTACCTTCTCGTCAATGACTGGCTCAAAGCTATAGTGGTGTGTCTGATTCTTTGATCTAAGGTGCATTGGCAGTTCACCTTGAGGGTGTTATAGTTTGACTATACCATAACTCGATCTTCTAGCCATTTGAAACCCTGAGGTGTATGTTGGCTATAGCATATTTATTGTAGGAATTGGATTGCACCAATAGGAGATCTATCTACCTTGGTAGATGAGGAGCAGCCCTATGATGATCATGAGAATCAAGTCTATAAACCCATGGCCATGGTAGAGTGAAATGATAGAAAAAGTTTCTATTAGAGTTTTCACATCGGACTTGAATTGAATGATTAATTCATATGACGAAAATTAGGGATTGACGGGATCACCTTAACCCTAATCCGATCGGAGCTCAAGATAGAGAAACTTAATCACATAGGTAGCTACACCGAGAGGTTCATTTTCAGTTCTAATGGGTTGCCACCATATGCTTCTAGGTATCACTGGTGGATTTTGGGAGCAATTAGAATAATTTGGATGATCGATCATACTAGTTGTCTGAATCAGAAAAGTTTTGATCCATCGGAAGGTGTTTTAATGATGGCAATGATAGAGATCATGACATATCCCAATACCATACAGAATTGAACCTAACTAGTTCACACAAATAAGGGTTTGGATTCGGATATTATCAATTGGACTAACCCAGTTTAATTAATTTGAATAAGATTCAATTAGGTTCAAGAAAATCGTGCTAGTACACAATTGAGCATGATATTCTCCTTCAATAATCATTAAAAATTATCTCAACTAAGCCAAATGTGTTTGGACTCACTCAGAAACCTTTACTTGGTCTGACTGAAGCTTGTCCAGGTCAAAAAAGGGTTGTCTTAATTTATAAGATAAATTTGAGACAACACCTATCATTTTCTATCACCTGCTAAATCTTATTCTTTGACTTTGGTCAAACGTTGACCTTTGACTCTTAGACATCTACCCATGTGTCATGCACCCATAGGATAGTAGATGGGGCTTTGTCCCACTACTAAAAGGAGGAAAGGGAGGGGGCATGCACCTAAGGAGGCGTGCGCTCAAAGAGGATAAAGATTGGAGTCCCATACGAATGGGACTCCAGTTACTTCATGCTCTCTACTTAGGTGGCGCCAAAGACTTCTTTGACTAGTCTTGGCGCCACCTAAGGAGGTTTGTGAGGGACCCTAATCTAATTGGATTAGATGATGTCATTCCATCAACTAGATTTAGATCCGATTGCACAAAGAACCATGATTGGCCGGGATGATGTGGCACTGCATGGCACAGTAGGGTCTATATAAACCTTATCTACACTTAAGATTGAGAGCTTCTGTCCTTTACCCATGCCACATAGCTCCTCTCTCTCCTTCTCTATGCCTCATCAGATTCTCTCTCTCCTCTCCATGCCCAAAAGTTTTGGGCTTCAGTTTAGTGCGATCCAAGCAAGAGAAAGGCGACAAGAAAGCAAGAAGGCAGCACTATTGCAAGAGACAACACCCAATTTTCAAAAGCTATTTTGAAGATCTTCAAGATCAGATCCAGATCTGATCTTTGGAGTATAGATTGAGAAGGAGAAGATCTCTAGATTCTGCTCGAGTGGATACCGGTAGAGGCCAGACACTTGCGTGGCTACAACCAAAACCTCAAACAAACATCGGGAATATCACAAGATAATAGGATTACCCATAAGAAGGTACAATTAAATTAGATTTAACTTATCTTATTTTTATTTTATTTTATCATATCAATAAAATTAGATTTGAAGAGTCTCAGATCTAATTTGGATCTAAGAAAAAATTTTTGAAATATCTCTCTTGATCTAATCAGATCTGACCCAAGAAATAGGGTTTTTCCTTCATCATCATTGTCCATCATTTATATTGAATGTCATCTTTGTTAGCCTTCTAGCCAAAGATGATCATCATTTATTTTTAATGGAGATTATTATGATATTATTATGAATAATATTATAATAATATATTTGTTAGAAATTATGTTTCAAAGCCAAACGTCAGCCTATTGATGGTTGAGATATTGTAATTGATTTATTAATCATCATAAGTTTACATCTTCTAATGCACTCTATTATTATGACGAAGTTCTTAGAATTGTTTAGTTTTAATAAAGAGAGGATTTATCGATTAGTCCTTAAATTTGTTCATGACCAGATGATAGGTTGTTAATTAGGACAACAACATCTATCGAGCATAGGTCGCTATATCCAATATAGGTTGATTGTCCTCTTAACCAAAGAGTATGGAAATACTAGTATGGCATACAGATGAGATGTATGGGTACATCGTCATTGAATGTGACCAACTCCAGAGCATTCTGTTGTCGAGAATGTCTCTGATGAGATATAGGTATAAGTATCTCTTAGACTTGAGATCACCTCAGTGACTTGCAAGCAACTCACTATGCTTTGGTACCAAACTAACTGAATTTCTAATTCAGCAATGAAAGGCTTCTGGGCATAGTCAAGTACTTGCAATGTCGAAGTGTGATCAAGATGGAATTGAGCACTCCAAGAGTTGGAGAATAATGTATCACTGTATTTCAATATAGCAAAATCTTGGCCAGGATAATCCATCAGATGGATTTGATATTTTCAAATATAATGTAGACAACCTGATCAAAGTTGATAGTTGAACTCTGAGGTATCCTACGAGTATTATGGTCAAGGGGATGAATTATTCTAAGGATGGTGTTCTACACCTTTTGACCTATCCGACCGTCGGATATCACTATTAGATGGTCACTTTGATTGATATAAAAATTTATTTTAGTACTACTAGCTTTGGTTTAAACC
The DNA here is from genome assembly GCA_006176705.1 of Cocos nucifera. NCBI lineage: Eukaryota > Viridiplantae > Streptophyta > Magnoliopsida > Arecales > Arecaceae > Cocos > Cocos nucifera. Next base: position 36,761 of record QRFJ01006485.1, on the reverse strand, counting down.
TATGAGATCACACATATTAGAGTTCACATTTTGATCGGATGGTTGATCAGCAATTTAGAATCATTTTAGGGTTAAACAATCAATATGATTGGTGTTTAACCTAGTACAAGTGTTGCAAGAGGATCGATTAGTAATTTAATTATTAATTAGCTTAATTTAATTAAGCCAAAGAACTAAGATTAAGTCTAATTAAATATGATTTAATTAGATTTGGTTTGGGCTTGATTAGATAAGTCAAGTGCAAGAAAAAACTAGTCCTAGTCTAACTAGGACTCGGGTAAACCCAATTTTTTGATTTAATTAAAAAATTAAATCAAAATTAAATATGATTTAATTAAGTCCTTAAATGGGTTAGGGTCTTACTTAATTGGATTGATTTATTTTTATTTTTATTTTGTTAAAAGACCTTGTTTGACCAAGTCAAAATAGGAGTCTTAGTCCCTATTCCTTGCACCACCTAATCCTCACGCCCCATCCTTTTCTTTTTGTGTTTTTATGTGAATTATCTCCATGCCCCAAGCAATCTCACACCTCCCATTTCTCTTCCTTTTTCTCATATGGATATTTGTTGGAAGACCAAGTCAAAAAAGGAATTAGTTTTGCTTAAAGATTCTATGAGATAGAATCCTTGTCAACCAAAACTCTTCCCATAAGTGTGTTGACCCATCCTTCCTTACATTCTTTGATTTTCATGGTAAAAGAGGACATTTTTGTGCACCCCCCTTGCTGGTCCATGGCAGAAAAAAAGGTGGGGGTGCCCAAGAGTTGGGCGCCCCAACAACTTCCTTTATTTGGTCCTTCCTAGTCTAGGTTTTTAATCTAACTTGGACTCTACATATATCTTTATTTAAAGAGAATTTTAGGCTAAAATATTTGTTAATTATAGAAATTTGAGAGGCCCTTTTTGCGTACAAAAATTATATAAAAATTCATCTGGGTCATGGAGATATTGAAATCATAAATCAGGGTGTCTAGAAAAGAACAAAGAAGAAGAAGAGGGTCTTCTTCTAGGGTTTTTGTTCCAGATCTCTTCCTCTCTTTTTGTGAGCTTTTGAGAGGTGTCTCAGCATCACAAATCTTCCTCTTTTATTCTAATATTTTGGAGTATCTTAGTTTCAAAGAAGAAAGCATCGGATCAATCATCGAAGAGAGATCAGCATAGTACTAGCATACTATGTTGATTTCCTGCATCAGGATCTCTGATCATGTTCGTGGGCTTGTGTGGACAACTCCTAGAAGTTAGATGCATGTGTGGCTCATGACATCATCCTCAAGTTTGGATTAGTAAGTTATAATGTCCAACTTGCTCAGATAATAGATCTAATCTATTAACTTCATACCTACATTTATTGTAGTGTAGATTTAGGTTGATTTAATCAACCTTTTCTTTCTTATTTAATTTTAATTTTTGATTTAATATCATATCTTGATCATATAATAGATCTGAGATCTAGGTATTTATATATTTATTTAAATAAATATTTAATTTATTTAAGTCTTTCGTTGCCTGATCTTGAAAAAGTTTTAAGATCTACCCATGAAATCCTAGATCAAGAACCTTCAATTGGTATCAAAGCAAGATTATTATTACATGATTTTTGTGCATGTTTAGATTATTTCTTAGATTAGATCTAATTTATAATCTAATTATTAAATCTAACATTAAAAGAAAAAATTAGATCTCACGAACCGTCACAAGGTTGTCCTGCTGTAAGGTTTACCCCTTATAGTGAATAGGTTGTCCTAGTTCGTGATGATCTGACTCTAATTATAAATTTATTAGATTTAACCTAATTTTATTTATAATTTAATAGATTTAAAATAGTTTTAAATCTAAAAATAAAATATTTTAGATTGCACGGACTGCCATAAGGTTGTCCTGCTGTAAGGTTTATCCCTTACAGTAAATAGGTTGTCCTAGTACGTGCTGATCTAAAATATTGATTATAAAATTTTAAATTAGATCTAAGAGATTTTATGATCTGATTAAAAATATTTTAATCTAATTTTAATCTTCATAAATATATTAGATTTAACCTAGGAAGATTTATGATTGATTATTATTGAAACTATTTCAATTACATGAACCTGTTTACATTAGATCTAAAGTAGATTCATGTTTATGTTACTTGCATATTGATTATGAATCAAACATGCAACTTGGTTGATAGAACCATATTGTAAAAATATTTTACAAACATGAAAATCATTTTTGAAAAGCCGAACCCCAACCCTCAGCCCAAAACTTAATTGAGAATTAAGAAGTTGCTTGATTAGGTTCTAGGATTGTAAATTGAAGATCCTATGACACGAATCATAACACATTGGGTTAAGGGTTAGTGGGGATTAGGTCCATTAATTGGATTAGACCTAGGGTTAGATTAAAGAATGGACTTAATTAGAGAATTGACTAAATCTAATCAATTGTTGTCTTAGATTAGGTCAAGGATTCTTTAGATCAATTGCAATAGTTGTAGTTGGTCAAGTCCATTTCTTTAACAAGACTCAAGATTGACTTAATTCTTGGCTACGAGGTCTAGCACAAACTATTAGGTTGATCTAATTAAAATTTATTAAACCAGTTGGTGTCTAAGGTAAACTAGACCAGTGGTTTTTTATTGGCAGCTTGCATACTTGGCCATTTTTTATGGTGTTTAACGTAAGCCGGGCAGACCCTTCCACTGATCAAACTTACCTGATCTTTTGATGAGATTATATTTTGATCAGCTCGCTTAACTATTCAAGCTGACCTATGTCAGCTAGGTAAATCAGTTTGACTGATTTAGGTGCTCCTAGACCAGCCTATTAATGGTCTTCCTTAAGCTGACTTAGTGAAGTTAGTGGGAGGATCATGATAAGCTGGTTAATCTGACCTACACGCTTTTATAAATTAAATGCTCTAAAATTACTAGGTCCCTAAAATAAAATAGTTATATGATAATGGATCATACCCTCCCATTAAAGTGGATGATAATGAGTCCATCAGTTGGATAATCATTGGAGGCCCAAAGGCCTAGTGCTTATCGATTGATGGAATTATCATTCATTATATGATCTCTTAGATACATCTTTCTAAATGGTAGTCAGATGGGCCAACTAAAGTTAGGCCTGATCATTCATTGGTTGGATGGACCAAGTATGGTCATGTTAATGGTTAGACCTAACTGGATCCTTTTTTGAGAAGGCCAAAGCCAACTGATCAAGGCCTGGGGCAAAATTTAATTACTATAAATTATTTGGAGAAATAATTAGTTATGAACCTATCCTTAGATGTACATGGGTGGGCCAACCAAAGTTGAGCTCATGTACAGTCTATGTGGATTCTAGTATCCACTAAGAAATTAGGATAATTCCTCGAATTGGAGATAAAGGCTACCAATTCGAATAAAATAGCGGGAAGAATCTTTTGATTAAAGTTCAAATCTTTAGGTTTAATGAATCAATTACTAATTAGATTTTGGTTTTCCTTTGTACAAATATGGCCACTTCCCAATCGCTCCAATCATTATTGGACAATGATAAGTTGGTGGGATCCAACTTCGATAGCTGGTACCGAAAGTTGAAGATTATCCTGAAGCATGAATGGATCCTATATGTGCTGACGGATCTTGCACCTAAGAAGCCAGCTGCCAATACCCATAGAATAGTCAGAGACACTTATCAAAAGTGGCTTAGTGATCAAATCATGGTATGCTGTATTATGCTGGTTGCGATGAGCGACTAGTTCAGTCACAGGTTTGAAACAGCTCAGCCAAATGAAATGCTCAAAGTATTGGAGGATTCTTTTGGCATACCCGATGACATTGAGAGGCACAAGACTAGTTGTGCCATCTTCAATGCCAAAATGTGGGATGGAGCCTCTATCACTGATCATGTACTATACATGATTGAGATGATAGAGTGCTTGAGCAAACTCAACTTTTTCTTGCATGAACAACTTCGGAAAGATGCAATACTGAACTCGCTGCCAAAGTCCTATCTCCCTTTCCTTACTCATTACAGAATGACAAAGCCTAAAGTAAACTACCACGGCTTACTAGGGTTACTTTAGAACTTTGAGAAGGATCACCAGCTCCATAAAGAGTCAGTGAACTTAGTGGGAGGTTCATCTTCTAGTTCTCGACCCTTTAGAAAAGGAAAGAAGAACAAGAAGTAGAAAATAAGGAAGGTGCAAGTTCAGGCTGGGACATCAGTGCAGGGCCAGACCAGGAAGATCAAACTCGATAAGAGTCAAACCGAATGCTTCTTTTGCAAGAAGCGGAGGCATTGGGAGAGGAACTATCCTTAGTATATTGCCTTCCTGGATCTAAATAGGCAGAGAAAGAAGCAAGCTGTTGTTGGGTAAGGTATTTATATGATAACTTCTTGTAATTTTTCTATTTGTGATATTACTGACTAGATATTGGATATCGATAGCCCTTACCATATTTGCAATTTGTTGCAGGAATTATAGGTCAGTAGAAGATTTGAGCAAGATGAGAGATTCCTGAACGTTGGAGATGGAAGATCAGTTTCAGTTTTAGCTTTAGAAATTTCAAAACTTGTATTTGAATCTCATACCATTGTTCTTAGTGATTGTCATTTCTATCCTAGTTTCTTCTTAAATATCATTTCTGTAGGCCTTTTGGCCATGAACAATTATGAAATTTCAATAGAAGAATGAGTTTGTAACATCATTATGAATCGTGTTACTGCTTTCTGTGGATAATTGAACAATGGTGTATATATATTATTACAACCTGTTAATGTAGTCTATTCTATTGGCAAGCATCCTAAATTAGATAGTGTATCAAATATCTACTTATGGCACTATAGGCTAGGTCATATAAACAAGAATAGGATAAATAGGTTGACTCAAGAGGGAATCCTCAAAGTCAGTGATTGTGAATCACTTCCAACCTATGAGTCATGTCTTCTTGATAAAATGACTAAGTCACCTTTTACTAGAAAATATGAGAGAGCCAATGAGCTCTTAGGTCTAGTACATACTGATATATGTGGACCAATGAGCACAAGTGCCAGAGGTGGATATACCTACTCCATCACTTTCATAGATGATCTATCTAGATATGGATATGTCAATCTGAGGAAACATAAGTTGGATTCTTTTGAAATGTTCAAACGATTTCGAAGTGAAGTAGAAAAATAAACTAGGAAGAGTATTAAAACTCTTCGATCTGATCGAAAAGGAGAATATCTTTCTGATGAGTTTCTCACATATCTAGGAGAGAATGAGATTCTCTCCCAATGGACTCCTCCTGAAATACCACAGCATAATGGTGTGTATAAAAGGAAGAATCAGACTCTATTAGACATGGTCCGATGCATGATGGGATTTGCCAGTTTATCGATATCCTTCTGGAGATATGCATTCGAATCAGCTTGTTATCTATTAAATAGGGTTCCAAGTAAGTCTGTAGTTAAAATTGTTAGATATATGTGCCCTAGAAGCCAGAATTGGCTGACACTTGTAATACACTTCTAGGGGCAAAATTGTAATTTTGACTAAAAGCAATAAATGGGTTATTTTTTATCACATATGTGTATTTAGTGTCTATGATACATCCTTTGAGTTAATGATAACGATAATTCATATTTTCAAGAGTTGAAAATTTAAGACATGAATAATCATTGTTAACTCATAAATTGCTCCCGACCATAGGAAATCATCACGAGGATGGTGATTGATCCGAAAGGTTGGTGTACAATTACTTCTCTTTAATAGATGAGTCTTAAGTCTATGGTGTGGAGACACCAGAGTGAGAGTACAGGTACTCGTTAGAGAATGAGGGCACTGAGCGTGACCACCTCGAGTAGTCATTAGGGAGTCTACCTTCTCATCAATGACTGACTCGATGCTGCAGTAGTGTGTCTGGTTCTTTGACCTGAGGTGCATCGGCAGTTCACCTTGAGGGTGTTATAGTTTGACTACACCATTACTCGATCTCCTAGCCATATGGAACCCTGAGGTGTATGTTGGCTATGACATGTTCATTGTAGGAACTGGATGGCATCAAGATGGAATCTATCTACCTCGGTGGTAGAGGAGCAGCCCTATGATAATCATGAGAATCAAGTCCAGAAGCCCATGGCCATGGTAGAGTGAAATAATAGAAAGAGTTTCTATTTAGATTTTCACATTGGACTCGAATTAAATGATTACATCATATGACAGAGACTAGGGTTTGACGAGTTCACCTAAACCCTAATCTGATCGGGGCTCAAGATAGAAGAACTGAATCACACAGGTAGCTGCACCAAGAGGTTCGCATTTAGCTCTGATGGGTTGCCACCATATACTGCTAGGTGTCACTGGTGGATTTTGGGAGCAATTAGAATGATTTAGATGATCGATCATTCTAGCTGTTCGAATCAAAAGAGTTCTGATCCATCGAAAGGAGTTTCGATGATGTCGATGATAGAGATTATGACATATCCCATTACCATACAGAACTGAACCTAACTGGGTCACACAAACAAGGGTTTGAATCTAGTAATCATCAATTGAACTAATCTAGTTCAATTGATCTGAATGAGATTCAATTAGGTTCAAGGAAATCGTGCTAGCACTCGATTGAACCTAACGTTATTCTTTTGCTATCATAAATAAGTTGTCCTGTCTGAGCCAAAGGAGTTTGTGCTCAATCAGAGGCCTTCATATGGCCTGACTGGAGGATGTCCAAGTCAGAAAAGGTTATCTTATTTGTAAGACACTACCTGCCATTTTTGGTCACCTGCCATTTCTTGTTCTTTGACTTTGGTCAAAAGTCTACCTTTGACTGGTCAAATGTTGACCATTAACACTTTGTCTTTTGACCACATTGACACTTTGACTGGTCAAAAGTCTACCCATGCCACTAGGTTAGTCATAATTGTTATGACTAAGCTAAGTCTAGTTTAATGAGACCTGAATCAATTCTCCCTAAGAAAAGATTATGTCTGAGGTCTTCCACCATTGTAGATGTGCGGGCCCTTCTCGGGGTTGATTGTTCTCGGCTGGATACAGTGGCTCAGTTGCACCGGGAAGATGCAACCATGTCTATTAGGAATTGGATGCTATGGGCTGGAGGATGAGTTGGGCTCAATATTTCGGATATGGTGAGAGACTCAATTAGGAACCCAGTCTATGCAAATGGTGGGTCTGACTTAACTAAGGAGTGGATCAATATTCCGGATACGGTGAGATTCATAAATTAGAGATCAAGTTTGGGTGCACCATGATTAAAGAATCATTGAATAAGAGTTGTTCACTCATTGGCTAACCCATCACCAATAACTGTTAGGTGAGGTGATGAGTCAGTTGGTGAGACCGCACCACCCACTAGAAATCATTAATCGTTGAGATTTTTGCATCTCTACAGAGGGAGTGTAGGGATCCGAGAAAATAGTGGGAGCTAATTTGTTTAAAAATAAAATCCCTAAATAAATTGGTCAAGTCAAAATTACAGTATCTAACTAGAATCTTTGACTCTCTATAGAAAAATGTCTGCGTCCAACCCATTGGCACGTATCCTGGACACACATAGACTGACCGGACCCAATTATAAAGATTGGCTTAGGAACTACAAAATTGTTTTGGGTTCCGAGAAGTTAACCCATGTTTTGGACCAGGACCCTCCCACATTACCAGCCCATCCATCTGTTGAACAGAGAGCGTCTCTGGAAAAATGGATTGATGAAGATAATAAGGCCAGATATTATATGTTGGGCTCGATGTCTGATGAGCTCCAGCGCCAACATGAGGATATCGGGACTGCTCGCCAAATGTTGGCTCACCTGCAGGAGATGTTTGGTGAACAGAGTCGCGCAGCCAAATATCAAGTCACAAAATAACTTTTTAAGGCTAAGATGCGTGATGGGCAGTCAGTCCAAGATCACTATTTGACAATGATCAAGGACATGGAAGAGCTTGAGAAGCTCGGTGTGAAGTTGGACTTGGACCTGTAGAACGATATCATTTTGCAATCCTTGACTGATGCATATGGGCAATTCATCATGAATTACCACATGCATAAACTTCAGAATTCCTTGGCCGAATTAATGAATATGCTGGTTACCGCTGAGCTTTCTATGAAAGGTTCTAAAGGCTCAGTTCTTGCTATGAAAACGGACTTCTTCCAAAAGAAAGTCTTCTAGAAAGAAAAAGAAGTTTGTGAAAAAGAAAAGGTAGAAGGATCAAAGAAGAAGAAGGCAGAGCTGAAGAAGAAGGCCGATGTCAAAGGAAAGTATTTCCATTGCAACAGTGATGGCCATTGGAAGCGGAACTGCCCTACTTACCTGGCCACCCTGAAGAACAAGAAAGGAAGGTCCTTCTGGAGGTATGCTCATTATTGAGTCTAACCTTATGGTTTCTTCTGCATCCAGTTGGGTGCTTGACTCTGGTTCTAGTGCTCATCTGTGCACTTCTATGCAGGGTCTTGAGGATAGCAGGAGGCTAAGGGATGGAGACATGATCCTATGCATTGGTAATGGAGCAAGAGTTGCTGCAGTAGCCGTGGGAACATACCCTCTTCAATTACCATCTGGTTTAGACATTAGTTTTGAAAAGACTGTTATTTTGTGCCTACAGCTAGCAGGAATTTGATTTTTGTTTCATGCTTAGCACAAGAAGGTTATGTGATCACCTTCTTTAAGGACCATTGTAACATTCTTTATGAAAGAAATAAAATTGCAAATGATTTCCTTATTAATGGTCTTTATCAGCTACATATTGATGTACCTGTTCTAACTATCGAGCAAAACGTGAATGCCAAACGACCTAGGGATAGTCCAAACGACAGATATCTATGGCACGTGAGATTAGGTCATATAGCAGAAGATAGGATCAACAAATTGGAGAAAAATGGGCTATTGAGTCCATTGACTTTTGAGTCATATCCAACTTGTGAATCCTGTCTTCAAGGCAAAATGACTAAACTCCCTTTTGTAGGACATGGGGAGAGGGCCACAGATCTCCTTACCCTAGTACATACAGATGTGTGCGGCCCATTTGATGTGCCGGCTAGAGGTAATTTTGTCTACTTCATTACCTTTACCGAATGATCTGTCTAGGTATGGGTATGTGTATCTTATGAGACACAAGTCTGAAGCCTTTGAAAAGTTCAAAGAATTCAGACATGAAGTAGAAAAACAAACAGAAAAACCCATTAAGGTTCTTCGATCAGATCGAGGAGGTGAATACCTTAGCCTGGAATTCCTAGACTATCTAAAGGATAATGGCATAGTCTCTCAATGGACTCCACCAGGAATGCCTCAACTCAACGGGGTTTTCAGAATGGAGAAATCGGACCCTATTAGATATGGTTCGGTCCATGATGAGCTTCACAGACCTCCCTAATTTCCTTTGGGGACACTCATTGTTAACTTCAATCTATTTACTGAATAGGGTTCCCTCTAAAACCGTTCCTACCACACCATATGAGATATGGCACGGTAAGAAACCAAGTCTGAGTCATCTCAGAATTTGGGGTTGTCCAGCTCATGTCAAAAGACAACAAGCGGACAAGTTAGAGTTTAGGTCCTTCAGAGCTCGATTCATAGGATATCCTAAAGAGTCATTAGGATACTATTTTTACATTCCAGAAGACCACAATGTGATTGTGAGTCGACATGCCATATTTCTTGAAAAATAGTTTATTCAAGATAGCGGCATTGGAAAATAGATCAAGCTTGATGAGAAAGTCTCACAAGTGGAATGAGCTAAGGACCAATTGGAACCAAATCAGGTTGAGCCAATAAGAACACTACCTCCTCCACCTCGTAGATCGGAAAGAGTTTCCTGTCCCCCTGAAAGATACTTAGGTACTATTTATACTTAGGTATTATTTCAGAGGATGTAGAGAAAATATTCCTCGTAGGTAATGGTGCTCATGGTGATGATCCCAAAACCTACAATGAGGCGATATCAGATATCGACTCTGAGAAATGGTTAGAGGCAATGCAGTCAGAAATTGACTCGATGCACTCTAACCAAGTCTGGACCTTGGTAGATCCACTAGAAGGTATAGTACCTATTGGATGCAAATGGATCTTCAAGAGAAAGTACCTATTGGATGCAAATGGATCTTCAAGAGAAAGATTGGTGTAGATGGAAATGTGGAGACATTCAAGGCTAGACTAGTGGCAAAAGGTTATAGTCAACGTGAAGGCATTGACTATCAGGATACCTTTTTCCCAGTGGCTATGCTAAAATCCATCCGTACGTTGCTTGCCATTGTGGCCTATTTCGATTACGAAATATGACAAATGGACGTGAAAACGACATTCCTAAATGAATATCTTGAGGAAGATATCTATATGGAACAGCCGCTAGGTTTCACATCCAGTGATACTGATCACAAGGTTTGCAAGCTACAAAGGTCCATATATGGACTTAAGCAAGCATCTCGGAGCTGGAACACTCGTTTCAATGATGTGATCAAAAAGTTTGGTTTCATCAAAAATGAAGAGGAACCATGTGTTTTCAAAAGGGTCAGTGGGAGCGCTGTTGTCTTCCTCGTATTGTACGTGGATGACATCCTCCTTATTGGGAATGATATTCCCATGTTGACATCAGTCAAGATGTGGTTGTCCAAGGAATTCTCCATGAAAGACCTAGGTGAAGCATCCTTTATTCTAGGAATTAATGGTCTATAGGGATAGACCGAATAGGATGCTAGGAACTTTCACAGAAAGATGTACATAGAGGAAGTACTAAAGAGGTTTAGTATGGAAAACTCTAAGAGGGGATTAATACCCTTCAGACATGGTATTCATCTTTCCAAGAAGATGTGCCCCAGCACACCTGAGGAAATAGAACGCATGAGCAAGATCCCTTATGCTTCTGCAATAGGGAGCCTCATGTATGCCATGCTATGTACACGACCTGATATAGCCCATGCTGTGAGTGTCACAAGCAGATATCAGTCAAATCCAGGTGAAGAACACTGGACTTCTGTGAAATGTATCCTTAAGTACTTGAGAAGAACTAAGGATATGATGCTGGTCTTTGGTAACGGAGAACTCCAAGTCCAGGGATACACAGACTCAGATTTCATGTCTGATATAGATGATCGAAAGTCGACATCTGGCAGACTGTTTGTGTGCAATGGTGGTGCTGTCAGTTGGAAGAGTTTCCAAGCAAACGGCGATACCACCTCATCCACGATTACCTCGAGAAGGGTTACGTCGAGGTCAAGAGAGTCGACTCCGCAGATAATGTGGCAGACCCACTTACAAAGTCCGTTGGGCCAGCAGAGGTTCGAAGCCCACCTTGAGAAGATGGGACTTAGACTTGTAGCCAATTGGCTTTAGGACAAGTGGGAGATTGTTAGATATATGTGCCCTAGAAGCCAGAATTGGCTGACACTTGTAATACACTTCTAGGGGCAAAATTATAATTTTGACTATAAGCAATAAAATGGGTTATTTTCTATCACATATGTGTATTTAGTGTCTGTGATACATCCTTTGAGTTAATGGTAATGATAATTCATATTTTCAAGAGTTGAAAATTTAAGACATGAATAATCATTGTTAACTCATAAATTGCTCCCGACCATAGGATCATCACGAGGATGGTGATTGATCCGGAAGGTTGGTGTACAATCACTTCTCTTTAGTAGATGAGTCTTGAGTCTATGGTGTGGAGACACCGGAGCGAGAGTATAGGTACTCGTTAGAGAACGAGGGCACTGAGCGTGACCACCTCGAGTAGTCATTAGGAAGTCTACCTTCTCATCAATGACTGACTCGATGCTGCAGTAGTGTGTCTGGTTCTTTGAGCCTGAGGTGCATCGACAGTTCACCTTGAGGGTGTTATAGTTTGACTACACCATTACTCAGGTCTCCTAGCCATATGGAACCCTGAGGTGTATGTTGGCTATAGCATGTTCATTGTAGGAACTGGATTGCATCAAGATGGATCTATCTACCTCGGTGGTAGAGGAGCAGCCCTATGATAATCATGAGAATCAAGTCCAGAAGCCCATGGCCATGGCAGAGTGAAATAATAGAAAGAGTTTCTATTTAGATTTTCACATTGGACTCGAATCGAATGATTACATCATATGACAGAGACTAGGGTTTGACGAGTTCACCTTAACCCTAATCTGATCGGGGCTCAAGATAGAAGAACTGAATCACACAGGTAGCTGCACCAAGAGGTTCACATTCAGCTCTGATGGGTTGCCACCATATACTGCTAGGTGTCACTGGTGGATTTTGGGAGCAATTAGAATGATTTAGATGATCGATCATTCTAGCTGTTCGAATCAGAAGAGTTCTGATCCATCGAAAGGAGTTTCGATGATGTCGATGATAGAGATCATGACATATCCCATTACCATACAGAACTGAACCTAACTGGGTCACACAAACAAGGGTTTGAATCTGGTGATCATCAATTGAACTGATCTAGTTCAATTGATCTGAATGAGATTCAATTAGGTTCAAGGAAAATCGTGCTAGCACTCGATTGAACCTAACGTTCTTCTTTTGCTATCATAAATAAGTTGTCCTGTCTGAGCCAAAGGAGTTTGTGCTCAATCAGAGGCCTTCATATGGTCTGACTGGAGGTTGTCCAAGTTAGAAAAGGTTGTCTTATTTGTAAGACACTGACCTGCCATTTTTGGTCACCTGCCATTTCTTGTTCTTTGACTTTGGTCAAAAGTCTACCTTTGACTGGTCAAACATTGACCATTGACACTTTGACTTTTGACCACATGTCATGCACCTATTGGAGAGCTGGTGGGGGCCTGTCCCCTGCCAGAACCTAGGCAAGGAGAAGGGTGCACGCCACCCTAGGCGTGTGCCCAAGTTGGAGGCGCCTTGGGAGTCCTTGTTGGACAAGGACTCCACCTCTCCTTTTTGGATTCCAATTAGAGTTCTACTAAGAATCCAACTTTGACTGATCTTAGGCACCCTCTAAGGAGGAATCCAGGGGACTCTATTCCCACCAATCAGATTTAGATCTGATTTCACAAAGGGTTGTGATTGGTTGGGAAGAAGAGGAGTTGGATCACAGCTAGTCTATAAATAAGACCCTGTATCCAACTCAGAATATATATATGATGAGATCATAGTTTCCCACACCCCAAGGCTGTCTCTCCTCTCTTCCTCCATGCCAAACCTCCTTCTCCTTCTCCTCTCCATGTTTAAAAGGGTTTTGGACCTTGGTTGGTGCGATCCAGATCAAAGAAAGGCGATCAAAAGCAAGAAGGCTGCACTGCTGCAAAGGACGACTGCAGATCTTCAAAAGGAGTTTTGAAGATCCTCCAGATCTGATCCAGATCTGATTTTTGGAGGCACGATGGAGAAGAAGAGGATCTCTAGATCCAACCCGAGTGGATACCGGTAGAGGCCAGGCGCTTGCATGACTAAGATCCAAAACCTTCCGCTGCAAACAGGATCATCAACAGGGTAATAGGATTACCCAGATCAGGTAAATTAAATTTGATTTAATTTATATTTTAATTTTATTTTATTAAAATAATAAGAATCAGATCTGAAACATATCATGATCTGATTGGGATCAAGAGAAAAAATTTTGAAATATATCTCTTAATCTGATCAGATCTGAACGAACCTGGACCGGGAAATCAGGATTTTCCTTCAAAAATTCCATATGAGATATGAACAGGATGTAAGCCAGCATTTTTACATCTTAGGATTTTGGGGTGTCCGGCTTATGTCAAATGGTTAATTACGAATAAACTTAGACCTAGGTCTGATAAGTGTACATTCATAGGATACCCAAAAGAGACCAAAGGATACTATTTCTACCATGCTAATGAACAAAAGGTGTTCGTCAGCCTTAGGGCAATCTTTTTGGAAAAAAAGTTTCTTGGTGAAGGAATTGTTACCTCTAAGGTTGAACTTGATGAAGTTCAACAGATAGAAAGTCTGACACAGAATGTTGAACCTAAGTCAAATTTGATCAGATCAGATCTGAAGCCTAGTGAACCCGCACCATTAAGGTGATCTAGTAGAGTACCACGCCATCTGGATAGATACTATAGATTCTTGGTCCAGGATGGTAATTCCATCGAACTCGATGAGAATGATGAGAATCCAATCACTTATGTGGATGCGATGCAAAGACCCAACTCTAAGAAATGGCTAAAAGTCATGAGATCCAAAATGAATTCCATGAAGGTCAATGATGTATGGACATTAGTTGACCCACCTGAAGGGGTTAAATCCATTGTGTGTAAATGGGTATTCAAAAGGAAAAGAGACATAAATGGAAAGGTGGAGACCTATAAACCTTGTCTGGTTGCCAAGGGGTATCGTCAACATTATGGTATCGACTATGATGAGACATTCTTTCTAGTGGCAATGCTCAAATCTATTTGGATAATGTTTGCAATAGCTGCCCACCTGGACTATGAGATCTGGCAGATGGATGTGAAGATGGCTTTCCTAAATAAAGAGCTAATCGAAGAGGTGTATATGATATAACCTGAGGGGTTCACATCCATAGATGAGTCCAAGGTGTGTAGGCTTTAAAGATCCATTTGTGGATTAAAGCAAACATCTCAAAGTTGGAACATGCATTTTGATAAAGTGATCAAAGCGTATGGCTTCATTAAGAATGGAGAAGAACCCTACATTTACAAATGGACAAATGGTCCAGCAGTGATATTTTTTATTTTGTACGTGGATAACATTCTCTTAATCGAGAATGACATCCCCGCACTATAAGAAATAAAAATTTAGTTGTCATCATAGTTCTCCATGAAGGACTTGGGTGAAGCATCCTACATCCTAGGAATGATAATCTATAGAGATAGATCTAAAAGGATGCTTGGTATATCCTAATCCACGTACATAGAAACTATGCTGAAGAAGTTCAGTATGAAGAATTCCAAAAAGGGCTATCTTTTGATAGGCCAAAAAATTTCTCTCTCTAAAAAGGATTGTCCGACAACTCTTAAAGAGAAAGTGCGTATGAGTAGAATTTCATATGCTTCGATAGTGGTTATGTATGCAATGACATGTACGAGATCGGATGTGGTATACTCACTAGGAGTAGTGAGTAGATACCAGTTTGATCTTGGAGAACATCACTAGAAGGAGG
This sequence comes from Cocos nucifera, assembly GCA_006176705.1. Classification (NCBI taxonomy): domain Eukaryota; kingdom Viridiplantae; phylum Streptophyta; class Magnoliopsida; order Arecales; family Arecaceae; genus Cocos; species Cocos nucifera. The sequence continues at coordinate 21,703 of QRFJ01006485.1, read as the reverse complement.
TTAAAACCATCCTTAAGTATTTGAGAAATACTAAGGACCATTGGTTGGTTTATGGTGAGTCAGATCTGAAGCTTGTAGGGTTTACAGACTCCAACTTTTAATCTGATCATGATGATAGTAAAAGTGTGTCAGGATATATCTTTACTCTAAATGGTGGAGCCATCTACTGAAAAAATTTCAAGCAGCATACAGTGGCTGACTCTGTTTGCGAAGCAGAGTACATGGCAGCATCAGATACTGCAAAGAAAGCTATGTGGCTGAAGAAGTTCATCACCGAGCTCGAAGTAGCATCTTCCATTGATGGTCCAATCCTATTCTACTGTGACAGCACTGGCGTCATAGTTCAAGCAAAGGAACCAAAGGCACACCAAGGGATAAAGCACATTTTGTGCCACTTTCATTTGATCCGTGAGATCGTGAATCGTGGTGACGTCGACCTTCAGAATATCGATGGAAAGAAAAACCTAGTCGATCCTTTTACTAAAGCCCTAGTAATCAAGGAGTTCGACAACCATAAGCCGAAGATGGGTATTAGATACTATGCCGAGTGGCTTTAGGATAAGTGAAAGTTATTGAAAATTATGTCCCAAAGACAATCATCACCCTATTGATGATTGAGATATTGTAATTAATTTATTAATTAATAAAAAATAATTTAACATCTTTTTCATCATAAGTTTACATCTTCTAATGAACTCCATTATTGTGATGAAGTCCTTACGACTGTTTAGTTTCGATAAAGAGAGAATTTATCGATTAGTCCTTAAATTTGTTCATGGCCAAATGATAGGCTGTTAATTAGGACAACAGCATCTATCGAGCATAGGTTACTATATGCCATATAGGTTGGTTGTCCTCTTAACTGAGGAGTGTGGAGACACTAGCATGGCATACAAGTGAGATGTATGGATACATCATCATTGAACGTGATCAACTTTGAAGTATTCTACTATCGAGAATGTCTCTAATGAGATGTAGGTATAAGTATCTCTTAGACCTGAGATCACCTTAGTGACTTGCAAGCAACTCACTATGCTTTGGTATCTGACTAACTGAATTTTTAATTCAGCAATGGAAGGCTTCTGGGCACAGTCAAGTACTTATGAAGTTGGAGTGTGATCAAGATGAAATTGACCACTCCAAGAGTTGGAGAAGAATGTATCACTATATTTCAATATAGCAAAACCTTGGCCAAGGTAATCCATCAGATGGATTTGATATTTTGAAATACAATGTGGACAACCTAATTAGAGTTGACAGTTGAACTCTGAGATGTCCTATGAGCATTATGGTCAAGGGAATGAATTGTATGAAAACTATATTCATATGGATTCTAAGGATGGTGTTCTACACCTTTCGACCTATCCGACCGTCAGATATCATTGCTAGATGATCACTTCGATTGGTATAGAAATTTATTTCTGTGCTACCAACTTAGGTTCAAACTTATGAGGTCACACACATTAGAGTTCACATTCTGATCGGATGGTTGATCAGCGACTTAGAATCATTTTAGTGTTAAACAATCAATATGATTGGTGTTTAACCTAGTGCAAGTGTTATAGGAGGATCGATTAGCAATTTGAATGCTAATTGGCTTAATTTGATTAAACTAGAGGACTAAGATTAAGTATAATTAAATATGGTTTAATTAGATTTGGTTTGGACTTGATTGGATCAAGTTCAATTGGCTTATTGGATAAGTCAAATACAAAGAAGAACTAGTCCTAGTCTAACTAGGACTCGGGTCAACCCAATTTTCTAATTTGATTAAAAAATTAAATTAAAATTAAATCTAATTTAATTAAGTTCTTAAATAGGTTAGGGTCATATTTAATTTGGTTGATTTACACTTATTTTTATTTGGTTAAAAGATCTTGTTTGACCAAGTCAAAGCAGGAGTCCTAGTGTGACTAGGACACCCTATTCCTTGCGCCACCTAATCCTCACGCCCCACTACGACTCCCTATTCCTTGTGCCACCTAATCCTCATGCCCCACCCTTTTCTTTTTATATTTTTACATGAATTATCTCCATGCCCCAATCAATCTCATGCCTCCCTTCTCTCTTTCTTTTTCTCATATGGAAGTTTGTTGGAAGACCAAGTCAAAAGGGGAATTAGTTTTGCTTAAGGATTCTATGAGATAGAATCCTTGTCAACCAAAACTCTTCCCATAAGTGTGCCGACCCATCCTTTCTTATTTTTTTTAATTTTCAAGGCAAAAGAGCACATTTTTGTGTGCCTCCCTTGCTGGTCCACGGCAAAAAAAAAGATGGGGGTGCCCAAGAGTTGGGCGCCCCAACAACTTCCTTTATTTAGTCCTTCCTAGTCTAGGTTTTTGATCTAACTTGGAGTCTACATATCTCTTTATTTAAAAAGAATTTTTGGCTAAAATTTTCATGGATTATAGAAAAATCAAAGAAAAGATTATCTAGGTCATGGAGATATTGAAAACACAAATCAAGGTGTCTAGAAAAGAACAAAGAAGAAGAAGAGGGTCTTCTTGTAGGGTTTTTGTTCCAGATCTCTTCCTTCTTTTTTGTGAGCTTTTGAGAGGTGTCTTGGCATCACAAATCTTTCTCTTTTCTTTTGGTATTTTGGAGTGTCCTAGTTTTGAAGAAAAAAGCATCGGATCAACCATCGAAGAGAGATCAGCACAGTGCCAGCATACTATGCTGATTTTCTAAATCAGGATCTCTGATCGTGTTCATGGGCTCGTGTGGATGACTCCTAGAGGCCGGACACATGTGCGGCTCATGACTTCATCCTCAATCTTGGATCAATAAGTTAGAACATCTAACTTGCTCAGGTAATGGATCTGATCTATTAACTTCATACCTGCATTTGATGTAGTGTAGATCTAGGTTGATTTGATCAACCTTTTCTTTCTTATTTGATTTTAATTTTTGATTTAATATCATGCCTTGATCATATAATAGATCTAGGATCTAGTTTTTTACATATTTATTTAAATAAATATTTAATTTCTTTAAATCTTCCACTATCTGATCTTGAAAAAGTTTCAAGATCTATCCGTGAAACCCTAGATCTGGTTCCTACAATATGGACAATAAAGAAATGGCATTTAACATTATCACAACCTGTTAATTGTAATGTACACATTTAATAGAAATTGAAGTTAGATAATATCATGAATATCTACCTTTGGCATTATAGGCTTTGTCATCTTGACAAGAACAGGATAAACAAGTTAACTTTAGAAAAAAATCTTGATATCAATGATTATGAATTATTGATGACCTGTGAGTCTTGTCTTCTTGGAAAGATGACAAAATCAACTTTTTTGAAAAAGGTGAAAGAGGCGATGAAGTTCTAAGTCTCATATATAGTGATGTATATAGAGCTATGAACTCAAATGGCAGAGAAGGATATTAATATTTCATTACGATTGCAGACGACCTATCTAGGTATTGGTACATCTATCTTGAATCATTTGAATTATTCAAATGATTCTATAATAAAGTAGAAAAACCAACTAAAAAAGATATTAGAACCCATCAATCAGATCGAGGAGGTGAATACTTGTCCAGTGAGTTATTGACATATCTAAGAGAGAATGGGATTCTCTCTTAGTGGATTTCTTCTGAAACATAGTGTATCAGAAAGAAAAAATCAAATTTTATTAGACATGATTCGATCCACAATGAAATTTACTAGTCTGCCTAGTTTGACTAGTAGAAAAAACTGACACAATCTACTAAACCTACAAAATCGGATTTGATTAGAACAAATCCATAGCCTATTAAAGTGGCACCTTAAGGAGATCTGATAGAGTACCGCATTAGTTGGATAGATACTTCAGTATCTAGGTTTAGGATGACGATCCTGTTGAGCTCGATGAGAACAACAAGAATTCGATCATCTATATGAATGCTATGCAAAGGTCTAACTCTAAGAAGTTGCTTGGAGCCATCAAATCCAAATTGGAGTCTACGAAAATCAATACTGTGTAGATACTAGTTAATTCACCTGAAGGGATAAAATTCATTGGGTGTGAATGGATTTTCAAAGGATCAAAGTAGTGCAGATAGGAAAGTAGAGACCTATAAAATCTGATTGGCTATTATCTTGAAGTTGGAACATACATTTTGAACATATGTCTTTGTTATGAACAAAGAGGAATACTGCATTTGTAAGTGAGCAAAAGGTTCTGTAGTGTTATTCCTTATGTTGTCTGTGGATGAAATTCTCTTAATCGAGAATGATATTTCAGCATTACAAAGAAATAAATGTTTAGCTATTATCTTATTTTTGTTAGAATTTGATACCTCGAATTTGACCCACAGCAAGAAGAGAATCAAATTTTAGCACAGCAGCCAAGCTAGCTCTGATATGCACTCGAGCCGGCTTGGATTGAGATCGAGCCAGCTCGGATTGAGATCGAGTTGGCTCAAACCACAATCGAGCTGGGTCTCTTAGGTAGATAGATAGTAGGAGTCAGGATGAGATACAGTCGAGCCAGCTCGATCTCTAATCGAGCCATCTTGATAGAGGTGAACAAAATATGATAGAATTTTTTCTATTTGGACTCAGATTGTGATTAATCCAAGGGATCTACAGGAGTTACGCATGGACCATAGGATCCAATGGCCATGGAGGGTTGCGATCATGATCTGAAGGTCAAAAAATATTCCAAGACACCATCAAGAACATGTTTGACACATATTAGGAGAACGAGCCCTGTTAGGACTCTTGTGAACTATTGAGAAGAGGATTCTCATTCTATTTAAAGAGCTGAGGTGCTGTGGAGCAGAAAAGATGGCGCATGTGATGTGAGAGGCACGTAGAGAGACTCAGACAGCTGTTGAGAGGAGCTTGATAGAGCGTCGAGTATGTGCAGCCCACGAGAGAGAGAAGCAATAGATGCATAGCATCCGATGAGGAGGCCATAAGGGCAAAGCATCTTGTAGCTTCTATTGGTCTTCTTGAAATTCTGAGAGAGCTTTTATGAGGATAGCTTTTAATTGAGAGAGATTTATGTATGGTAAGTTGAGAGTGGGTGTTCTCCTCTTGTACCTTTTTTTTCTTTCATAGTGAAGCTTTGCATGCCTCATGGAGGCGAGCCTTTAGACTGATCCACGTACTTAATTATTTTCTTATTTTATTTCTTTCTTCTTTCTGTCATAATAATTTGATACTAGATCCTTAACAAGCGATATCAGAGTAATTGATATTCCAATAGTTTGGTATCAAAGTGAGTTGATACCATAATAATTTATTGGGAAATGTATCCTATAGCCAATCATCTAGGTTATAGATGGTTGAGCTAAATATAATTATACTTAAATTATTAATAAATAAAATTATTATTTTGGCTTTTCATCACTTTGTGTATTTTTCTATAATGTACTCCCATGTGATGAAGTCCTTAGGACTATTTAGACTCGATAAAGAAGGATTTGTCATTTAGTCCTTAAACGTGTTCATGACCAAATACTTCATTGTTACCTAGGACAACAACATATCGAGTGTAGGTCATTGTGTGCCATATGTATTGATTGTCCTCTTAACCAAAAAGTATGAAGATACTGTTATGGCATGCAAGTGAAGTATAGGAGTATATTTCACTGAACATGATCCAACTATGGAGCTCTCTACCGTCAAGAATTACTCGTGAAGGATATGGGTATAAGTGTCTCTTAGATCTAAGATCACCATGGTGACTTGCAAGCAACTCATTATATTTAGGTAGCAGACTACCAAATTTCTAATTCAGTGATGGAAGGCTATTGGGTGCAGTCAAGTACTTGTAAAGTCAGTATATGAGTCAAGATGGGATTGACCCCTCCAAGTATTGGAGCAAGTGCATCACTGTATTTCAATTTAGCAAACCCTCGATCAGGGTGGTCCATTTGAGGGACACAAAATTTTGAAATACACTATGGATGAATTTTAGGATTGCTAGTAAATTCTAGATCATCTTTTAAGCTTGGAGGTCAAGAGGATGAATTATACGATAATCATATGCCATAGGTTTGTCATTATTGCATTACGAATTTTTGATCTATCTGAACATCGGGTACCATTACTAGATGGTCACATCAATTAGTATAGAAAATTAGTTCTTATGCTACCAACTTAGGATTTGAACCTATGGGGTGACACACAATAGGAGTTTCCACTTGATTTGATGGCTGATCAAGAGTTCCAATAGTCTAAGACTCTATGGTCAAGAGTTCCACTAGACTGGAACTCTATGATCAGGAGTCCCACTGGACTGACACTCTATCTTTATGGGCTCCACTGGATTGGAACTCAGAGTCCTACTTGTCTAAAACTCTCTGATCAAGAGTTTCATTGGTCTGGAACTCTATGATCATGAGTTCTATTCATTTGGGATACTGGGGTCAAGAGTTCTACTGGATTGGGACTCTTCATGAGTTTTATATTGATGGGACTCTGTTGCCCAGACACCCATCCAACTAAAACTCTATATTTTTTAGAGAATTAATTAGTAATTTAATTATTGATTAGCTCAATTTGATTGAGTGATGAAGATTCGATCAAGTTTGATCAAATTGGATTCGATTGGATTTGATCCGATCAGGTCGTGAGATGACCTAATCGCTATGGAAGATTTGAACCTAATTTGATCAGAAGGTGGACCTAATTAATTTTTAATTAGATTAAAAATTAATTACATTGGTTTAAGCCTAATTTGGTTGATTTTAACCTGATCTAATTGGTTTAAATTAATTAATTTGGTTGAAACCAATTTGGACCAAGTCAAATGAGATTTGGATTTAAATTCTCCCTAGCACCCACCATATTTGACTTTTTCACCTTGATGCATGCCCCATCTATTTTCTACATAAGTTTTAAATGCAGAAGAGAGGATATCTATGCCCCTTCTCATCTACCTTTGACTTGGTCCAAAGGTTGGACCAATTCAAAGCAAGTTGAATTTTGAATTCAATTTGATTTGTTTGAAACCAATCCTCCCTCTCATCCTTATCTCTATGCCTCCCTTTTGTTTTATCATATATTTTTTGGAGAAACCATAATGTGTGCATGCAAAAGGAGAGTCCTTCTGCATGTTAAACACCTGGGAGGGGGCATTGGATAAGGATAATAGCTCACTTGATTTTTGAAATCAAGTGAACAGTTCAAACATCCTAACCTCTCTCTTCTTATCTCAACCTAAGCAAAATTCCCCTTAGTTGTTGCCAATTTAAAAAGTGCTTTTAGATGGACGTGTGTGGGTTTACATGAAGGATCAGAGAGTGGCATGGGAAGGTTTCTTAGTTAGAGAAAATTAGAGTGGGGTGCATCTATCTAGGGTGGAAAAGTCAAACAGGGGTTTCCTTCACCAAATTTCTTATCTTACACTTTTCTTTTTTTGTTTCTCTTTGGACACCCAATCATATATTTTTGGTAGTAGATGTATGGTAGAGAGGAGTGTCCTTCTTTCATGGAAATTTGTTTTATGGGAAAATTCTAGAGAGAGAGGGCATGAGAGAGTTTCTAAGCATCAGGGTTTCCAGTGAGTGCAGAACCCTAGAGTTGGGACTCCAGGTTCGGGTGAAAAGATCGAGTGCTGTGAGCATCAGATCGCCACTAAATTTGAAACACCACCTCATCATCCTCTAAAAAGTAAGTTCTAATTTTTTGGAGTATTCAAGAGATTATAAAGAAGATGATTGATTGGATTGATTGTGATTAGCCATCGATGGCCTTGGCGAGGAGCTAGCATTCCAGTGGAGCTGATCAGGACCAAGAGTTTTGTGTGGACCAACCGTAGAGGCCGAACAAGTGTGCAGCTATTGCACAATACCAGAGGCTCATTTTGGTGGATTCAGATCATGGAGATCAGCTACCCGTGCATAGGTATCGAGTTCTAAATTTGAATTGGTCAGCAAATGCAATTTGTTGATCGATCTTATTTAAATTTTAAATTACAATTAGCATGTCTAGATCATGAGTATGGTAATTGATATGATCAATGCATGCTGTAGAATTAATATTTGATTAATTTTAGCTTCGACTGCTATAAATATTTGAAAAAGTTTTGAATTGCATGCTATAAATCCTACTCGATTCCCTACTATGGTATTAGAGTCAGGTTGCTTGACATGTTCTAATATGTTAATTAAAAAATTTAAATACTTACATATATAATATGTTAGATCTAGATAGCTTAGTAATTGAGGATGAATGAGCCACCAAGCCATCCGATCATAAGAGACAAGTATGGTTTAAAGGCCATCTCCTCTCATTCAGTGGAGATTCCTTATGGCGGTAGGGGTGCCACCGTGAACTCATTCACTAAGATGAACAGTAAAAGGATTTTTATGATTGAAATTATTTCAATTAAAAAGTTAAACATGAATATGTTTAGATTAGATCTAAAAGGTAATTCAAGGTTTAATTTTTAATATATTTTATTTTTTGTTTAAAAGCTAGTAATAGGTTGTTGTTTGAGAAATGAGCCAACCCATTTCTGAAATGAGTCGACCCATTTGGAAAATAAAAAATAAAAATCTTTCAAAATTTAAAAATTATTTTTCAAATACCGAACCCCAACCCATGAGTCCAAAAATTAATTAAAAGAATTATGTATTGTTTATTGAATCTAGAATTATAAATTAAAGATTCTAAGACATAATCATAAGACCGTGGGTTAAAGGGTTAGATGAATTAGATCCATTAATTGGGTTACACATAAGATTAGTTAAAGAATAGATTAATCTAGAGTAATTGATCAAATCTAACCAAGTGTTGAATTAGATTAGGTCAAGAACACTCTAGAATCAACTCCTATAGTTGTAGTTGGACAAGTCCATGTCTTTAACTAGACCAAGATGGATTTGATTCATGGCTACATGGTTAAGCCTGAAATTGCTAGGTTGATCAGATTAAACCTAATTAATTGGTTGGTATCCAAAGTAAGTTTGGCAGTCTAGACTAGTGGTTTTTAATTGGGACCTACTCGCACTGATTTGATCTTTGATGAGTTAATGGCATATCCCTTCCACTGATCTCACTTACCTGATCGATATGATCGATTGGAATTTGATTAGGTCACTTGGTGATATGGACTGACCCATGTCATTAGGAATCAGTTTGACTAATTTCAATCAGTAAGATTGAATAAGGTGCCCATGGATCTAAATTGATTCTAGTCCTAACCTATTGACTTGGTGAAGTCAGTGGGAGGATTTGACTTGGTGAAGTCAGTAGAAGAAATTTGGTCCATGTCCTTTCTTTTCTTAAATCACAAGTTACCTAAATCCTCTAAATTATTAGGTCCTTAAAATGACTAAGTTATAGAGATAACCGAGTCATAGCATCCCATGAAGATGAATAGTAATGAGTCTAATTTTTTGGATGGACATTGGAGGTGCCTTACACCTGGTGTTCATTTGGATATTAGAATTACTATCCATCATATGATGATTAGGTCGCACTCTCTAAATGGTGATCTAGTTAGCCAGAGCTTTTTTTGAGCCTGATTATCATTAATTTGATACACCAAAGTCAATCATGTTAATGGTTGGACCTAACCAGACCTTTTCAGCGGAGGCCATAGCCTATTGATTTGATATCTGGGGCAAAATATAAATACTAAAAATTATTTAGAAAAGTAATTGATTGTGAACCTACCTGTAGATGCACATGGGTTAGCCAGAGCTTTCGTTGAACCCATCTGTAGTCTATATAGATTTCAGTACCCACTAAGGAGTTAGTATAATTCCTCGAATTGGAGGTAGAGGCTATCAATTCATTAAAAATAGTGGGAGAACCTTTAGACTAAAGTCCAAATCTTTAGGATTAAATAATTCAGGTACTAATAAGGTTTCATATTTTTTTTTTAGATAAATAGAATGGCTAGAGTAAGTCTGCTCCATTCACTGTTGGATAGTGGTAAGCAATTAGGACCGGAAAATGAGGAGTCTAGTGTTGACCCTATTCAGGTAGACCCGAAGAGAAATTATCCTCTTGATCCGAATAGGCTGAATAGAAAAAATCAGCAAGTGATTGCTGGTCAAGATTGTAATATGATAACATCTTACAATTTCTCCATATATGATACATTTACCTAGGTATTAGATACCGAAAGTTTGATTCATATATGCAATTCGTTGCATGGACTTCAAATTGGTAGAAAGTTTGAGAATGATGATAGACTCCTTAATGTTGGAGATGGAAGTAAAGTTTCAGTCCTAGCATTAGAAACTCTTGAGCTATTTTTTAAAAATAAAAATATTATTTTAAGTGACTATCACTATTGTCCATCTTTTATGATGAATATAATATCTATTGGGCTATTGGCCCAGGATGGTTATTATTTATCAATAAAAAAAAATTATTATAATATCATTATGAATGGTATTATAGTTTTACAAGGATAATTAAGAAATGACATTTATATTTTATCATAGCCTATTAGTGTAATATACATGTCAAATAAATAACCAAAACTAGATAATATCATTGATGCTTATCTTTAGCACTGTAGGCTCGGTCATATAAATAAGAATAGGATCAATAGGTTATTCAAGGAGCATTTCCTTGACATCCATGATTGTGAATCATTGAATACCTGTGAGTCCTACCTTCTTGGTAAGATGATAGAATCATCCTTTATTGGAAAAGGTGAATGGGCTTCTAAGCTTCTAGGTCTAGTACATATTGATGTATGTGGATCTATGAACACATGTGCAAGAGATGGGTATTACTACTTTATTACATTTATCGATGATCTATCAAGATATGGGTACATCTATCTTATGAAGAGTAAATTCGATTCGTTTGAAATATTCAAACGATATCGAAATAATGTAGAAAAATAACTTGAGAAGAGTATTAAAACTTTTCGATCTAATTGAGGAGGTGAATACCTTTCCAATGAGTTTCTGATATATCTAGGAGAGAATGGAATTCTTTCATAATGGATCCCAACTGAAACACCACAATATAATGATGTGTCTGAAAGAAGGAATCAAACTCTGTTAGACATAGTTCGATCCATGATGGAATTTGCAAGTCTACCAATTTCATTCTAGCGATATGCAATTGAGATTGCTTGCTTTGTTTTGAATAATATTCTGAGCAAGTCTATCGCAAGAACTCCATATGAGATATGGACTGCGCGTAGGCCGACAGTCTCTCACCTTAGGGTTTGGGGATGTTCGGCTTATGTCAAGCATTTACAGCCAAAAGAGCTTGGACCTAGGTTCGATAAGTGCTTGTTCATAGGGTACCCCAAGGAAACTAGGGATTATTACTTCTATCTTGTTGAAGAATAAAAGATGTTCGTCAGCAATAGGGTAGTCTTTTTGAAAAAGAAGTTTTTTATTGAAGGAACAACTACCACTAATATTGAGCTTAATGAAGTTCGATAGGTGAAAGAACCAACACATTCTAGTCAGCCTACAAAACTAGATTTGATAAGATCAAACCCAGAGCCTGTTAAAGAGGCACCAAGGAGATCCGATAGAGTACCGCATCAATCAGATAGATACTATGGTTGTTTAGTCTGGGATGGTGATCATGTTGAACTCGACGAGAATGATGAGGATTCGATCACCTACATGGATGCCATGCAAAGGTCTGACTCCGATATGTGGCTAGAAGCCATGAAGTCCAAAATGGAGTCCATAAAGATCAATAGTGTATGGACACTGGTTGATCCATCTGAAGGGGTAAAATTCATTGGGTGTAAATGAATTCTTAAAAGAAAATGGAATGCAAATGAGATAGTGGAGACCTATAAAGCCTGTTTGGTTGCTAAGGGATATCGTTAGCATTATGGTATTGACTATGATGAGGCATTTTCTTCGGTGGTAATGCTAAAGTCCATTCAGATTATGCTTGCCATAGCAGCATACCTAGACAATGAGATCTAGCAAATGGATGTAAAGATGGCTTTTCTTATTTATATAATATAAACTGAAGGGTTCACATCCATAGATGAGTCCAAGGTGTGCAGGCTTCAGAGATCCATCTATGGATTGAAGCAGGCATCTCAGAGTTAGAGTATGCATTTTGATAAGATAATCAGAATGTATGGCTTCATTAAGAATGGAAAAGAATTCTGCATGTATAAATGGGCTAATAGTTTTATTGTTGTATACCTTGTACTGTATGTAGATGACATTCTCTTAATTGGGAATGACATTCCTACTCTATAGAAAATAAAGGTTGGGCTGTCTTCACAATTCTCCATGATGGACTTGGGAGAAGCATTCTACATCCTAGGGATGAAGATCTATAGAGATAGATCTAAAAGATTGCTTGGATTGTCTCAGTCCACGTACATTGATATCGTGCTGAAGAGGTTCAGCATGGAGAATTTCAAGAAGGGCTATCTCCCGATAGGTCATGGAATTTCACTCTCAAAGAGGGATTGTCCAACAACTCCTCAAGAGAGAGAATGTATGAGTAAAATACCATATACTTTGACAGTGGATTATATTATATATGCCATGATGTGTATGAGATCAGACATGATATACTCACTAGAAGTAGTGAGCAGATACCAGTCTGACCCAGGTGACAATCATTGGAAGGTTGTGAAGATAATTCTAAAGTATTTGAGAAATACCAAGAATTAGTGGCTCATCTATAGAGTTACTGACTTAAAACTTATGGGATACACTAATTCTAGTTTTCAGTTAGATCATGATGAAAGTAAGAGTGTGTCAGGTTGTGTTCATTCTGAATGGTGGAGTGGTCTGCTGGAAGAGTTTCAAGTAGCACACTATAGCCGATTCTGTATCCGAGGTGGAGTATGTCATGGCATCCGATGCTGCGAAAGAAGCTGTGTGGCTACGAAAGTTCATTGGCGAGCTGGGAGTGGCACCCTCCTTGGATGGTCTGGTTCTGCTATACTGTGATAGCACTGCAGCCATATCTCAAGCAAAGGAGTCGAAGGCACATTAGTGCACCAAGCATATTCTGTGTCACTATCATCTTGTACGAGAGATCGTGGAATGAGGTGACACTGAGCTTCAGAAGATCGATAGAAAGAAGAACGTGGCCGACCCATTTACTAAAGCTTTCAAAATCAAAGAGTTTGACAATCATAAATGAAAGATGGGTATACGATACTATTCTAAGTGGCTTTAGTCTAAGTGGGAGTTGTTAGGAAATGTATCCTAAAGTCAAGCATGTAGGTTATAGATGGTTGGGCTAAATATAATTATACTTGAATTATTAATAAATAAAATTATTATTTTAACTTTTCATCACTTTGTGCATCTTTCTATAATGAACTCTCATGTGATGAAGTCCTTAGAACTATTTAGACTCGATAAAGGAGAATTTATCATTTAGTCCTTAAATGTGTTCATGACCAAATGATTCATTGTTACCCAGGACAACAACGTATCGAGTGTAGGTCATTGTGTGCCATAAGTGTTGGTTGTCCTCTTAACCAAGAAGTATGAAGATACTGTTATAGCATCTAGATGAAGTGTAGGGGTATATTTCATTGAATGGAATCCAACTGCGGAGCTCTCTGCTGTCAAGAATTACTTGCGAAGGATATGGATATAAGTGTCTCTTAAACCAGAGATCACCATGGCGACTTACAAGCAACTCATTATACTTAGGTACCAAACTATCTGAATTTCTAATTCAATGATGGAAGGCTACTGGGTGCAGTCAAGTACTTGTAAAGTCGATGGATGAGTCAAGATGAAATTAAGCCCTCCAAGTATTGGAGCAAGTGCATCACTGTATTTCAATTTAGCAAACCCTTGATCGGGGTGGTCCATGTGATGGATACTGAATTTTGAAATACATTACAAAAGAATTTTAGGGTTGGAAGTAAACCCTAGAACATCTTTTGAGCATCGAGGTTAAGAGAATGAATTATACGGTAACCATATGCCATAGGTTCATCATTATTGTATTGTGATTTTTCGATCTATTCGGATGTCGGATATTATTACTAGATGGTCACATCGATTGGTACAAAAAATCAGTTCTTATGTTATCGGCTTAGGATTCAAACCTATGAGATCACACATAATAGAAGTTCCTACCTGATCTGATGGCTGATCAAGAGTCCCAATAGTTTGGGACTCTCTGGTTAAGAGCCCCACAAGACTGAAACTCTGTGACCAAAAGTTCCACTAGACTGAGACTCTATCTTTATGGGTCCCACTGAATTGGACTTTGAGTTCTACTTATCTGGGACTTTCTGATCAAGAGTTTCACTAGTCTGGGACTTTATGATCATGAATTCTATTCATTTGTGACACTGAGGTCAAGAGTTTCACTGGATTGGGACTCTTCATGAGTTTCATGTTGATGGGACTCTGTTGCCTAGATACCCACTCAAATGAAACTCTATATTTTTTAGAGAATTAATTAGTAATTTAATTATTGATTAACTTAATTTAATTGAGCGATGAAGATTCAATCAAGTCCGATCAAATTGGATTCGATTGGGTTTGATCCGATCAGGTCATGAGATGACCTAATCGCTATGAAAGATTTGATCCTAATTTGATCAGAAGCTGAACCTAATTAATTTCTAATTTGATTAAAAATTAATTAGATTTGGTTAAGCCTAATTTGATTGATTTTAACCTGGTCTAATTGGTTTAAATTAATTGGTTTGGTTGAAACCAATTTGGACCAAGTCAAATAAGATTTGAATTTAAATTCTCCCTAGCGCCCACCATATTTGACTTTTCCACCTTGACCCACACCCCATCTATGTTCTATGTAAGTTTTTTCTCACACAGAAGAGAGGATATCTGTGCCCCTTCTCATCTACCTTTGAATTGGTCCAAGGGTTGGACCAATTCAAAGCAAGTTGAATTTTGAATTCAACTTGATTTGTTTGAAACTAATCCTCCCTTTCATCCTTATTTCTATGCCTTCCTTTTGTTTTGTTGTATTTTTTTTGGAGAAACCAAAATGTGCACATGCAGAAGGAGAGTCCTTCTACATGTTAAACACCTGGGAGGGGGTGTTGGATAAGGATAAGTGCTCACTTGACTTTTGAAATCAAGTAAAGGATTCAAACATCCTAACCTCCCTCTTCTTATCTCAACCAACGTGGAATTCCCCTTGGTTGTTGCCAATTTAAAAAGTGTTTTTAGATGGGTGTGTGTGGGTTTACATGAAGGATTAGAGAGGGGTGTGGAAAGGTTTCTTAGTGAGAGAAAATTAGAGTAAATAGGGGTTTCCTTCACCAGATTTCTTCTCTTATGCTTTTCTTTTTTTGTTTCTCTTTGAATGTCCATTCATATATTTTTGGTAGTGGGTGTATGGTAGAGAGGAGTGTCCTTCTTCTATGGAAATTTGTTTCATGAGAAAATTCCAAATAGACAGAGCGTGAGAGAGTTTTTGGGCATCAGGATTTTTGGTGAGTGCAAAACCCTAGAGTTGGGACTCTAGGTTCGGATGGAAAGATCGAGTGCTGTGAGCATCTGATTGCCACCAAATTTGAAACACCACCTCATCATCCTCTGAAAAATATGTTCTAATTTTCTAAAGTATTTAGAAGATCAGAAAGAAGATGATCGATTGGATTGATCGTGATCAGCCATCGAAGACTCTGGCAAGGAGCTAGCACTCTAATGGAGCTGATCAAGACTAGGAGTTCTATGTGGACCAATCGTAGAGGCTAGATGAGTGTGTGGCTACTGTGCAATGCTAGACCTTATTTTAGATCAGCTACCCATGCATTGGTATCGAGTTTTGAACACGAATCGATCAGCAAATGTGATTTGCTGATTGATCTATTTAAATTTTAAATTACATATTAGCATGTCTAAATCTTACGTAGGATAATTTATATGATCAATGCATGCTGTAGAATTAATACTTGATTAATTTTAGCTTTCGCTGCTATAAATTTTTGAAAAAGTTTCGAATTGCATGTTATAAATCCTACTCGATTCCCTATATAATTGGTATCAGAGCCAGATAGTATCTGAGCATAGATTATAGTAGTGTATAGAGATTGAAGAATATGGAGAAGACAAGCATAATCAAGGTGGAGATCAATAGGTTCGATGGGAAGGGCAATTTTTCCTTATGCCAAGCAAGGATAAAGGATGTCCTCATCCAACATAGGTTGATCAACGCTCTCTTGTATGACGAGACTCTAGCCATCATAGAGGTGAAGGATTGAAAGTGGATCTAGATGTAGGCGGTAAGCACAATCCGCTTGTACCTAAAGAATGATGTGGTGATTCATATACTTGGAAAGACTTCCCTAATGGTGTTGTGGTCGAAGCTCGAGGAATTATATATAGCAAAGTTGCTCACCAACATGCTATTCTTTTGGAGATAGTTCTACTAGCTGTGGATAGACGAAGGCTAGAGCTTACGGGAGCATCTATCGAACTTTCAGAAGATTCTCACTGACCTTCTCAGTATTAGTAAAAAAGTTAAGAAGAAGACTAGGATGTTGGTCTTGCTAGCGTCGCTCCCCCCTTCCTGTGAGTCCTTGGTGACTACTTTTCTAGTAAAAAAGAGCACCATCAAGATGGACGAGGTCATTACAGCGATACTTTAAAGCAAGATTCTCAACAGGAAGAATCCAGCTTCAAGCTCAGATGGCGATAGCTCAGCTTTGGCAATTTTTGGAGGAGCAGGAGGCAGTAGATGGAGCGATAGAGGATTGGAAGGAGGATGATCCAGGTCCAAGATGAGGGATCCTACCAAGATCAGATGCCACAGGTGCTACGAGTTGGGGCATCAAGTCAGGAATTGTCCATAACTCAAAGATCGGATGAGGGCTACTACAGCGATGGCCAGTAGCGAGTCAGAGGATGATTTTCTAGAAATATCTGATGAGGTATCTAGTTTTTTTCAGTAGTAGATTTTAGATTCTGCATGCACATATCATGTTTGTTGTAGAAAGAAGTAGTTTGACTTCCTTAAGAGCAGTGATGGTACTATTTATCTATCGGATGGATCGAGCTGTGTGATTAGAAGCATCAGGATGGTCAGCTGAAAGATACATGATGGTGCAGTGAGAAGATTGGAGAAGATCCAATACATATCTAATTTCAGGTAGAATCTTATCTCACTGAGCAGACTAAATTTAAATGGTTATAGGTGGATAGCCGATGATGGAATCCTGAAGGTCATGCATGGCGATAGGATGATATTGGAGGGAAAGAAGAAGACAAGAGGATATTACTATCTGGCAAGAAGTCCAGTGCGAGGTGGAGCTTCAGGAGCTAGAGGGAGCCTAGTGCAAGGTGGAGCTCCAGGTGGAGATGGATCAGGCATGAGATAGGAGATCGAAAGGATGAGAGGCGACATCGAAGAGTAAAGTTCCTATTATTGCAGAAAAATTCCTTGAGAAGGTCTTTAGTCAAAGTGGACACAGTCCATGATAGAGGTGGGATCGAGTGGCCTGGCTCGACTCCCTTGTTCGCCCATCCATGATTAGCAGGCATGCCCTAGGGCATGGAGGCGAGATGGATCACAAGCTCTCAAAGTCAGATGAAGGCTGAATGTCGAGTTGAGGAAGAGATTGTTAAGATTTGATGCCTCGAATTTGATCCATAGCAAGAAGAGAATATATTTTTAGCACAGCAGTCGGGTCGGCTCTGATATACAATCAAGCGGGCTTAGATTAAGATTGAGCCAGCTTGAATCATAGCCGAGCCAACTCTCTCAGGCAGATAGATGATAAGTGGTAAAAATATACTAATAAAAGAATTAAATTATAAAATAAATTAATCTATGTTTTTAGAAATTAATACTTTTATTAATTTTATGCAGAAAAGAAGGCCACCAATGTAAAGATCTTATTTTTTTGGTTCAGATGAAATAAATTTCAGACAAAATGGACTTCAAACGAGCCCAAAATTGAATTTCAAAAAAAAAAAAAGAACTGATTCAGTTCAAACTGGTTCAGAAAATCAGCTCAGCAGTTTGGCTCGGTTCGACCGAAACAGCAGACCAACCCGTCGACACAATGCTGATGTCAGGATGACATTAGCATTTTTTGCGGCGCACAATGGACCAACCGAAGGATATTTCGGGCATTTCACATCAGGAAAAGCGCTCCGATTGACTAAAGAACATGGCAGTCCATGCAACACCAGACTCGTGCATGGTCCATGGAGGATAATTTGAGAATTTTGGCTGATCTAGCAGGTGATTTTCACTGAAACTTGATCGGACAGCCGAAATGAAGGCGCTGATGGATGGCATCCGTAGCTCTCGGTCCAGATCCAACAGCTGAGATTCATCCCGACGGTAAACTAAAGATCAGAAGCATTCTTTCTGCACGATTGGATGGCTCAGATTCGATCCAATGGTTGATCCAATGGCTGGCATTAAATCCAACTTGATCTGGGTTTTTGAGTGATTTTTGGACTGTTTGATCAACATCTAACAGGCAGAATTACCCAGATCTTAATTTGAGTTGTTTTAGGAGTCTTAAACCTAATTTTTGATGGATTTTGAAGGGAAATCAATCTCTTGATCTATGAAAAGCCTATTATTGCCATGAAAAAAAAAATAATCAGAGAGAGACAGAGAGAGACGGGGAGAAAGAGAGAGAGGGAGAAAAAGAGAGAGAAAGAAAGAGAGAGGAGAGAGGTAGAAAGAGAAGAGTGATTTATAAGAAAATCAAAAAGGGTTTTTGATTTCTTTTGATGATCAAGATATCGATTAAGGAGCCTCTTCATCTTCGCCAAGTTCTCCACATCAAGAGCAGCAGACAATCAATTTCAGCAATCAAACAGTCTAATTTTTCTATGCTTTTTATTTTATTTGCTATTTTTGAACTTGTTATCATGAACTAAATTTTCTTTTACTAAGGCTAAGGTGTAGCCACTCTTTTGATGCAATATTCAGTGTGATTTATTTTTAAATTTTATTCATGAGGAGTATATAAATCTGATCTTAATGCTTTTAGATTACTGGCCATCTTCTAATTGATCTGATGAACATAGATGTTACGGACCAAGTACATCTATGTTAATGCTTCTTGATTATATACCTTGTATTATGAATCAAATTAGAATTCATATGCATGCGGGAATTTTAGTGCGCTTTGGATGCAGCGTATTTTAATTAGAGGGTTTCACAAAACCTAATGCATTAATATTTATTTAAATTACACCTGGACCAAAGGGTAATTAATAAATATTGAATAGTTTTGCTATGCCTGGACCAAAGGGTAGTGAATAAATTAGGAGACTCCACCGTCACATGAAATAAAATTAATCTAATAAATCCTAAATATTGTATTGACTGAGTTGGTGAACCGATTGCCTTAGTAATCCATTGCTCTTGAAGTTTAAAACCCTAATAATTTACACTCTCTCTATTTTCTTAAAATTTTTAATTATTTCTTTATTTTGTTCTTTAATTTCTTATTCTCATAAATCGATCTTCTAAATAAAGCATAGGAAAGAGCTTTTCAGTACTTATTTTTCAATCCTCTAGGGACGATACTCTACTCATTCACTTTATTACTTGATCGACTGGTGCACTTGCCATAGCTATAAATTAGCATGCATCAAGTTTTTGGCACCGTTGTCGGGAATTGTGTCTAAAATAATATTGAAATTTTGATCCTTGCTTTACTTTAAAAATTTATTTTTAATTTTTATTATTTAAAAAAAAAAATTTTAGTGCATGACACGTACTGGACATAGTAACTTACTACTTTTAGATCTAGAAATTGAAAGGACCATTAGAAGACTACAATAAGAAAGAAACATGGCAGCTGAAGATCCTAACGACATCAATCTAGGATTGGATATGGCAACCGAAGGACAGTATGAAGCTATTCGACTAGTACATCATTCATTAAATGATTACATCACACCATCTATAGCTGATGCAGCTTCGAGCATCAGGAGACCGCCTGTACGAGCAAACAACTTTGAAATAAAATCGACGATGATCCAGATGATTCAATCAACTGTCCAATTCAGTGGACACGTGCATGATGATCCGAATGCCCATATTTCTAATTTTCTTGAACTTTGCGATACTTTTAAAATTAATGGGGTGTCGGATGATGCTATTAGATTAAGGTTATTTCCTTTCTCTTTATGGGACAAAGCTAAGAAGTTGGCTTCATTCTCTTCCTATAGGTTCTATCACAACTTGGGATGTCCTAGCCCAAAAATTCTTAGCCAAGTACTTTCCACCTTCCAAGACTGCCAAGATGCGCAACGATATCACTTCTTTTATGCAGATGGACATGGAGACACTATATGAGGCTTGGGAGCATTTCAAGGAATTGCTGAGGAGATGTCCACATCATCAACTACCCGTATGGCTTCAGGTACAAACTTTCTATAATGGTTTATCTCCTACTAATCATTCTATGATTGATGCAGCAGCAGGAGGAACCATTAACCAAAAAATGGAGGAAGAAGCCTTCGATCTGATCGATGAGATGGCATCAAATAGCTATCAGTGGCAGATAGAATGCATGATGCCAAAAAGACTAGCAGCTGTGCAGGGAGTAGATTGCGTGCCAACCTTACTAGCTGAAATTGCAGCCCTTAGAGCCGAAGTCAACAACTTGAAAGGGAACAGCTATGCATATTCAGAGCATTACTTGTGACCTATGTGGAGGAGGACACGATACGAGCAATTGCCAGACAGGTAATCCTTTTGCTAAAGCAACTGATACAGCTAATTATGTTGGTAATTTTTTTAGGCCGCAATAAAATAATCCCTACTCCAACACATACAATCAAGGGTGGAGGCAGCACCCAAATTTCTCATGGAGCAATCAAAATGCAGCACAACAGCCACCCCCGAGGATTCCAAGTACCTGAAAAGAAGTCCAACATGGAAGAGCTGATGGTCAAATTTATGCAAAACCAAGAAGCAACTATAAAAAATTTGGAAGCCAAACTTAGGCAGGACCAAACAGCAGCAATTCGAAACTTGGAGATGCAAATAGGTCAAATGGCTAAGATAATCTCCGAGAGACCTCAAGGATCCTTGCCAAGCAATACGGAGACAAATCCAAGGGAGCAAGTCAATGCTATCACCCTAAGAAGTGGTACAAAGCTGGAGGAGCCACATCAGAAGAATGAGACTGAAGAGCCAACTACAAATAAGGAACCATCAACTAAAATTCGTCAGTCACCAAAACAACCAGCAGATGGATGGTCTCCAGGTATATGGTTTGCTGATCCAAATGTGAAGCCCTACGTGCCACCACTACCATTCCCAGAGAGACAAATACAGCATCCAGATAAGGAATTTTCTAACTTTTTCAAAATTTTAAAGAATTTACATATTAATATTCCTTTTGTAGATGCTATTACTCAAATGCCCAGGTATGCCAAGTTTCTCAAAGAAATCTTAACAAATAAGAAAAAGCTGAAGGAGCATGAGAGAATAAATTTGAATGAAGAATGCTCAGCAATACTTCAAAATAAATTACCACAGAAGTTAAAAGATCCAGGGAGTTTTACTATCCCCTGCATTATTGGTGATTGTAGTTTTGATAAAGTTTTATGTGATTTAGGAGCAAGCATTAATCTCATGCCTTTTTCTATTTTTAGGAAGCTGGGTCTAGGAGAACCAAAGCCTACCACTATTACTCTTCAATTAGCCGATAGATCCATTAAATATCCAAGAGGTATAGTGGAGGATGTCTTGGTAAAGGTAAACAAGTTTATTTTTCCCTATTGATTTTATTGTTCTTGATATGGAAGAAGATTATGATGTACCCCTTATTTTAGGGAGACCCTTTTTAGCTACTGGAGGAGCTTT
>QRFJ01006484.1:0-15081 GCA_006176705.1 Cocos nucifera | reverse complement strand
TCCTCGAGTAAAGAAAGAATTTAGTTTTAAATATCTTTTAACTTTAGAGTTTTGAATTTTATCTAAATAATTTTTAAAATGGTCATTGATATTCAGTAGAGCTTAAATGAGATATATCATTGGGATATTAATACTTATCAATAAAAAATTAAGTAAAAAATATTAAATTTTTTAGAACTTTTTTCTAAATTATCCCACCTTTATCTCTGATTTGTCTAAACTTTCATATAGGCAAGTGTATTGCTACTTCCACCCTTTATTTATTGATTTTTATTTTTATATTGTCCACTTTTTAATGCGAATATCATTGCTTACTTAGGCAACGAGATCCAGTTACTTGATGGAAAACCAATATATATATATATATTTTAACGTTGTATCACTATTGAGTATCTTAACTCCTTAAAATTTTTATTTGATCCATGTAGCGAGTCTTGGGCCAATGACTCCCAAACCAGTTGGTTTTAGGGCACTAGGTATAGAATATCCCTTAGGCTTATTAGCTCAAATCAAACAGGCTACGAGTTAAGACTAGCTTTACAATGAGCTTCTTTGTCCTTCCCATCTTTTGACGCGAAACTCAATGCTTGCTTAGGCAAAGAGGCACGGTTACTCAGTGAGAAGTACTTGAAAACTATTTTATTAAAATAAATTTTTTATATGAAGAAACGTATAGTTACCCTACACAAGCCTATAAAAAGTAGACTTTTCTTTGATGCTAGTAGAAATAATTAGAAATGCTCCAAGAAAATTTTTTTTTATGTTCTAGACTTAACTCTTTATTGAATTTTCTTAATACTTGATTCCTCAATATCTCACAGATTCTCTGATCTGTGTATCAATTTTTTTTAAAAAATGCTTAGTTTAATTCGATTCTTAAGCATAATCAGGTGTCTAAATACTAAATACTAACTTTTTTTGAGGACTTAAAATTTTAAAATTTTTATTTTTTTTCTCCTAATTTAATCAACATTGTCCTCAATGAAGAAGAAAAAAATAAAGGATGTAATAAAGAACATGAAAGAATACACCTAACTCAATATATTTTTGGTCCAACACATGCCTCTGAAAATTTGAGCTCTTCCTCCAACTTATTCAAATTATCCTAAAAAAATAAATTAAAAAGATAAATTAGATAAAAACTAAATATTGGGTTGTCTTTCAATAAGCGCTAAGTTTACTATCTTCAGTCAGACATAATGCAGCTTACTATCCTATGTTGAATATTGGATTGATAAATTTTAATGGTTTTGAATTGCCAATCTCAGAAAGTTGATTTATAATCTCATTATTAATATATTTATTATTAATTAGGAGAATAAAATTTATAATTCCATTCTTAGACCCATGTTTATTAAGAATTTCTCCTATTTGTTCTTCTAAAATGCTCATGAATTGAGTTTCTGTGTTAGGAGTTAAGTTTGATTCAATGAGTGCTGGAATGGTGACTAAAGGTGATTTTAATTCTGGAGGTAAATTATTATGGTCTTGCTTAAACAACTCCATTGATATTTCATTATATGCTCCTTGATTTTTGTAAGAAGAATCGGCTTCTAGGGTTGAAGAAAATAGGACATTAGGTTTATAAGTTTTGGATAAATTATCTATTCTCTTTTTTTCTATGTCTATCTCATTTAAACTAAAACTAGCATCATTACTAATTCCTGACTCGAGTTCTTCTTTATGGTTAGTCTTAGTACTAATCAGTTTCTCTAAATTTTTATTTTGGCTAGCATCAGTACTAGCCTCTCTCACCTGGTCTTGGTATAGGTCCATAAGAATTCTATAGCTTTTAAGTTCAGAAATTACTTTGGCATTCTCTAATTGAGGATTCTTAAGTGAGATATTAAATTGTAACTTGATCCAGGTGGTTGGTGGACATTAGATGGATTGTTTGAAATTGGTAGGCTCGATAGTTGATCTAGTTCTCTCCTTATGTTAGATTCAGCTAATTGTCCAATTTGAGCTTCTAGCTTAGCGATAGATTGCTGTTGAGTCAGAATTAATTGTTGAAGTTGGTTAAATCTATCATCGACTAGATTGGTCTATTGAGGAGGTGGGTATGAGGGCTGATTATGATGTGGTGGCTAGATAAACTGACTAGGCTGGCCATTATTATAGGTATAGTTTTGGTATTGGGGCCTATTTTGATAGTTTTGGATAGGTAAAATTTGGGTTTGAGTCTGAGTCTGTTGGGATGTCCAAGAAAAATTATGGTGGTTGCTCCAATCTGGATTATATGAATTTAAAAATGGGTCATTAATCAATTTGGAGTATCCTTGAGTAGCTTGAACTTATTCTTGGATAAAATATGAAAACTATGCAGTCATAGGATATTCACTCACATGATGGGTTGGGCTAGCACAGATTGAATAAATCTTCTGATAATTAGAAGATGATGTGAATTATGCAGGAGATTGTTGACCTAGGATTAGGAGTTGATCTATTTTCTGAGCAAGAAGATCAACTTTATCTAATTTTTGGACTATTAGATTTAGATTAGCCATTTGATTATTATGGTTGGGTTCAACTAGATCAGGTAAAGTAATTTCCTACCGTATATGTATTAGTGCAACCCTAACGTATTGTTCAAAATTTTTTTTTATATTTTCTTTTTATATTATTTATTATTTTATTATATTAAAAATTAATTATTTTATTAATTAATTAAATTAAATTAAATTATTATTTTAAATATTTTTTTAGTTAGTTTAATTTAATTTTTATTTAATTTTATTTTATTTTTAGATAAGTAAGGAGAAGAAAGAAAGAAGAGTTCTAAAGAAGAGGTCCTAAGAAGTCCTAGAACTAAGAAGAAAGAGAAGAATTATGTTTAATTAGATTTGATGTTGGTTAGCAATCAAGTTGGTCAATTAATTCTGAGTAAGGGTTATCCTAGATCTAGACAGCTCCTAACTGCCAAGGTCACCTTCAAGCCCTCCAAGTGTAGGATTAGCCAATCAACTAGTCAGGTAAGTGTAAGGTCGGTGGAAGTTCCTCCGTTGCTTACCTTAGACACTAATTATGCTTGATCAGATAAGCGAATGGAACCAATTAAAAACCACCTTCCTTTGGACCTAGTCATCCTTGAACCACTTTCCTAGACATCAGTGAAATTGATTTATCCTAATCCGGTTCAACTCTTAGGGTTTCTTGTCCTATTGAGCTCGAGTTCCTAGGGCTGATATCTAATTGATTTTAATTTAAAAGCTTAGATCAATGTAGGATGCTGGTTGATTGTTTGTGGGCCAAGGAAGGATGATCAAATTTCTACCTTATCTTGTTTAATTGGGTTATGCCCTTAATTTGGTTTAATATGAATATACACAAAAAAAAAATTTAATCAAAGGGTTCTATGCAATTTAAACTAGATGCATGCAACTAATTAAATTCTGAAAGACTTACCTTACCTCCAGCAATCACTAAAATAAATAAAAAAATAAATAAATAAAAATAAAAATAAAACTAACTATGATGCATGCTCTAAATAGTTAGAATTTCTAATCTTATCATGAGATTTTTAATTAGATTTAAGTGGATATATTTTTTTTTAAATTTAATTTTAAAATAAATAAATAAAAAGGACTAGGGTTAGGATTGATCTCACCAAGTAAAACTCCTGGTTCTTTTTATTCTTTAATCTCTTTTTTTGTAAAATAATAAAAAAAATTCGCAAGCAATATTTATAAGAAGATAAAAATTTTATTTATAATTTACTTACAAAAAAATCAAAGAGATCAAAAATTTAATGTCCGTGCCTTCCCCGGCAATGGTGCCAAAAACTTGATAGGAATGCAATATTGTCGTTAAGACATCGTGTTTATCAGTTTAATCCAACTTCTTAAAATAATTAAAAATGCATAGATAGCAGTGAGTTGGATTGAATCTACAGAAAAGATAGTATTTTTAGATTTAAAATTTTTAATTTTTTTAAAAGAAAAAAGAAAAAAAAAATTTAAAAATAGATTTTGAAGTTGAAAATTAAAATTGCGAAGTGAAAATTAAATTATATAGAAAAAAAACTTGGTACTAAGATCTACTAGTTAGATCTGAGCATCTACTTGTAGAAAAATAAAAAGCAATAGTTAAAATACAAAATTTAAATTATAATAAAAATAAAGAGCATAAAATTAAAGAACATAAAAATAAATATTGCATTAAGTAAAATTTTATAATTTAAATATATAAAAAGAAGAAAAATTAAAATAAGCTGATCTCTAATCTTAGATCGGCATTGGCGGAAAGATGGTGTAGAAGCCTAGCTCTTCTTCTCGGCACCCATTACTTTGAAGCAGCCTTTAACCCATAGCCTGGCTTCATCCTGTACCAAAGCTTCACCTTGATCAGAGATAATGATTTTAGAAGGTCTGGGTCCTTTTTATAGAGCTAGGAAGGCTAGATATTTTTTCTGAAGGCAATGTGGGACTAAGGGTTGTTTTAATCGTGAAAATAGAAAGAAATTCGAATGAAATTTGGATTAAAATAGTCCTTATTGAGTTCTTTTAATTTTGGCCATTGGATGGTGATCCGATGCTTCCAAAAATACCAAAAATAGAGGTGTAATGGCCCAGATCAAGTTGGATTAATTTCTGACCGTTGGATCACGCTTAATGGAGGAATTTATGCTGTTGATCATGCGCCTGAGAGTTTGATCACCGTCGAGAGCCTTCTGGACCGTTGGATCGAAGCTGAAATCAAGCGCTGCCGTTCGATGGCGATCCGAGTGAAATCAGCAACCAAAAAAAATGCTGATCGTCCGATCCTGACCGCAAACAACCACCACTGCACGATCGCATGTTTACTGTTCCCATGGACCGCATGGACCGGCTACATCATGCACTGCAACCAATCAGCACCTTCTATTACAAATGAAAAGACCAAAATGCCCTATGAGCCATGATGAATTTTCTGTAAACTCTTTAGGGGTCTAGGTCTACCACGTGGCAGGCTCTGATTCGTTAGTGTCTGCTGAGCTGGCGGTCCATACTGTTCTGTAGACCGACTGATGGCTTCTAAGTATGAGTCGGCTAGCTTGGATGGCTTGGCGCGCTGGCTTGGTTGACTTGGCTCGGCATGTTTGGATGCACCGACTGCTGCGGCATGGCGGCTTAAGCCGTTTGAGCCGTATGTTATTTTTCATAATTTTTTTTTATTTTATTTCTTTAGAAATTCATATCTTTTCCATTTTAGCTCTATTTTGCATTAAATTTATTTCGTTATGATCAAAAAATGAGCTCTTTTCATTGATTATAAAATTTTATTTTTTAATTTTTATTATTTTTTAATTAATTTTTTAATTAATAAAAATATGAATTTCTTAAAAATTATATATAAATTAATTAATAATTTTTAAAAATTAATATGAATTAATTGATAAATTAATATTTTTATTGGTGAATTTATGATACTTATCAATCGTCAGGTCGAAGCTTTTTTGGAAGACATTTTTTTTAGAAAAAACTCTAGAAAGAAAAAAGAGAGATCGCTGTTTAGCACTCCTTTAAGATCAAGAGAACCTCAGGAATAAAGGGCCCTCCTTCTAGCATCAATTTTGTTGGTATAGAATCTGGTTGATGCTGGATCGAGCTGGAGTCGAGAAAGATGAGATCTCTATCGGTGACCTACAAAATAATTATCTCATCCAG
This sequence comes from Cocos nucifera, assembly GCA_006176705.1. NCBI lineage: Eukaryota > Viridiplantae > Streptophyta > Magnoliopsida > Arecales > Arecaceae > Cocos > Cocos nucifera. The sequence continues at coordinate 9,436 of QRFJ01006484.1, read as the reverse complement.
AGTCGGTGGTGGTGGCTCTAGTAGGATCCTCCGACGGTCAAGTTAGCTCTTCTGGCCAATAGAAATGGAGTGTTCAGAGAGAAGCTTGGTAGAGTTTCAGAAAGAAAAGGAGAACTTAGAGAAAACGTATCTGAAGGATTTCTTTTTATAGATGGAGCTTGTTGTAACTGTCCTGATAAATGACCACCGTAATCATCTTGATAAATGCCAATTATAATCATCCTGATAAATGATAATCATAATCATCCTGATAAATGACAATCGTAACTATCCTGATAAATGATAATTAGAACCGTTCAGTAATGGGATCGCCTGTAGAAATCTGTCTAAAAGAAAAATTCAAAAAGAGTTCGGCTTTCGTAGATGCCTGATTGAAGAAGAAATTCGAAAGAAGTTCGGCTCCCATAGAAGTCCGACTGAAGAAAAAATTCAAAAGAAGTTTGACTCCCATAGACGTCCGATTGAAGAAGAAATTCGGAGGGAGTTCAGCTTCCATAGAAGCCCGACTGAAGGAGAAATCCAGAAGGAGTTCGACTTCTATAGAAGTCCGATTGAAGGAGAAATTCAGAAGAAGTTTGGCTCCCATAGAAGCCCGACTAAAGGAGGAATCCAAAAAAAGTTTGGCTTCCGTAGAAGCCCGACTGAAGGAGAAATTTGAAAGGAGTTCGGCTCCCATAAAAGCTCGACTGCTAGAGGAGTCCAGAAGGAGTTCGGCTCTCGTAGAAGCCCGACTGAAGAAGGAATTTGGAAGGAGTTTGACTCCCACATAAGCCCGACTGAAGGAGAAATTTGGAAGAAGTTTGGCTCTATTAGAAGCCGAATTGTAGGAGAAATTCGAAAGAAGTTTGGCTCCCATAGAAGTTCGATTGTTGGAGGAGTCCGAAAGGAGTTCGACTCCAATAGAAGCTCGATGGAAGAAGGAATCCAGAAGAAGTTCGACTACCGTGGAAGTTTGGCTGGTGCTCGGTCGTTGAGTTCGATTGGGTTTGAAGTTCAGTTGGAGAAGTTCGGCCATTGGATGAGTTCGACCGCTGGAGAAGATTGGGTGGGGTTCGATCACTAGGAAGAGAATTTCTGATCGAAGCTCTTCCATAATTACCAGCTGTATTAGGCTAAGCACCAGGCTGAACTTCGATGGGAGCGAAATTTATCCCCAATGAATATAATTTTTGTAGGCCTTTTGGCCTAAAATAGTTATCAGTTTTCAATAAAAAAAAATTATGATATCATTTTGAATGGTGTTATAGTTTGTATTGGATAATTAAATAATAGAATTTATCTATTATCACAGCCTATTAATATAGTCCAAACCTTCGATAAATGCTCTAGAATAATTGATGTGTCAGATGGCTACCTTTGGCATTGTAGGCTAGGTCGCATCAACAAGAATAGAATAAATAGGTTGACTCAAGAAAGAATTCTTGAGGCCAGTGATCATGAATCATTTCCGACTTGTGAGTTCTATCTTCTTGGAAAGATGATCAAGTCATCTTGTATTGAAAAAGATGAACATACCATTGAACTCCTGGGTCTAGTACATACTAACGTATGTGGATCCTTGAGTATAAGCATTAAAGATGGATATTTCTACTTCATAACCTTCACAGATGATCTATCGAGGTATGGGTATGTCTATTTAGTGAAGCATAAATTGGAGTCATTTGAAATGTTCAAACTATTCCGTATTGAAGTAAAAAAGCAAACTGAAAAGAGTATTAAAACTCTTCGGTCTGACCGAGGGGGTGAGTATCATTTTCGTGATTTTCTAACATATCTTTGGAAAGAATGGGATTTTCTTCCAATAGACTCCTCCTATAACACCATAGCATAATGGTGTGTCTGAAAGAAGGAATCAAATTCTGTTAGACATGGTTCGATCTATGATAGGATTTGTCGATCTACCAATCTTCCTCTGGAGATAAGCGCTCGAGTTCACTTGTTATATTCTGAATAGGATTTTGAGTAAGTCTATTTCTAAAATGCCATATGAGATATAATCAGGGCATAAACTAGTGCTCTCACACCATAGGATTTGGAGATGTCCGATTTATGTCAAACGTTTAGTAACGGACAAGCTCGGACCTAAGTCTAACAAGTGTAGCTTTATAGGATATCCAAAAAAGATCAAAGGATATTACTTCTGCCTAGCTGATGAATAAAAGATATTTGTCAGCCTTAAGGCCATCTTTTTGGGAAAGAAGTTTCTTATTGAAGGGACTAATACCTCTGAGGTCGAACTTGAGAAAGTTCGAAAGGTAGAAGAACCGACATGAGTAGCTGAACCTAAACCGAATTTGATTCAATCGGACCTGGAGCCTACTAAACCTATACCCTTAAGACGATCTGGTAGAGTACCACATCAACCAGATAGATACTATGGTTTCTTGATTCAGGATGGAGATCCTATCGAACTCAATGAGAACGATGAGGATTCGATCATGTACATGGATGCAATGCAGAGATCCAACTCTGAATAATGGCTTGAGACGATGAGATCCAAAATAGAATCCATGAAGGTCAACGATGTATGGACATTAGTTGACCTATCTGAAGGGATAAAATCCATAGGGTGTAAATTGGTCTTCAAAAGAAAAAGAGGCACAGATAAAAAGATAGAGATCTATAAAGTCTGTCTGATTGTCAAGAGGTATCGTCAACATTATGGTATTGACTATGATAAGATGTTTTCTTCTATGGCAATGTTCAAGTCTATTCGGATCATGAGCGCATCAAAACTATGAAATCTAGTATATGGATGTAAAAATAGCTTTCCTAAGTAGAGAGTTGGATGATGAGGAGTATATGATACAACTTGAAGATTTCACATCCATAGATGAGTCCAAGGTGTGTAAGTTTCAAAGATCCATTTATGGACTGAAGCAGGCATCTCGGAGTTGGAACATACATTTTGATAGGATGATCAAGACGTATGACTTCATTAAGAATGAAGAAGAGTCCTGCATATATCAATAGGCTAATGATCCCATAATTATATTTCTCATTCTGTATGTGGATAACATTTTCTTAATCGAGAATGATGTCCCTTCATTATAAGAAATAAAAATCTAGCTGTCATCACAGTTCTTCATGAAGGATCTGGAAGAAGCTTCCTACATCTTAGGAATGAAGATCTATAAAGATAGATCTAAAAGATTGCTTGAATTATTTCAGTCCACGTAAATAGACACTGTACTAAAGAGGTTCAGCATGGAGAATTTTAAGGACTATCTACCAATAGGCCATAGAATTTCTCTTTCGAAGAGGGATTGTCCGACAACACCTCAAGAGAAAAAGCATATGAATATAATTTTATATGCTTCGATAGTGGGTTCTATTATGTACACCATGACATGTACGCGATCAAATGTGTCATACTCACTAGGAGTAGCGAGTAGATACCAATATGATCTAGGGATGAACCACTAGAAGGTTGTTAAAATTATCCTGAAGTATTTGAAAAATACTAAAAACTAGTGGCTTGTTTATGGTGATTCGGACTTAAAACTTATGGAGTTTACAGACTTTAGTTTTCAGTCTGATCACGATAATAGTAAAAGCATGTCGGCATATGTATTTATCCTTAATGATGGTGGTTTGCTAGAAAAGTTCTAAGCCACACATCGTAGCCGATTCTATGTATAAGATAGAGTATGTTGCTGCATCTGATGCTGCCAAAAAAATCGTGATGCATGCTAATCTATAGCTATGACAAATGTACCAGTCGATCAAGTAATAAAGTAAATGAGTGGAGTATCATCCCTAGATGATTGAAAAATAAGTACTAAAAAAGCTCTTTCATATACTTTATTTAAAAGATCAATTTATGAGAATAAAAAATTAAAAAAAATAAAATAAAAAATAATTAAAAATTTTAAAAAAATAGAGAGTGTAATTATTAGGATTTTAAATTTAAGAGCAATGGATTATTAAGGCAATCGATTCACCAACTCAGTCAATACAATATTTAGGTTATTAGATTAATTTTATTTTATATGATGATGGAGTCTCCTAATTTATTCGCTATCCTTTGGTCCAGACGTAGCAAAACTATCAATATTTATTAATTATCCTTCGATCCAGATATAATTTAAATAAATATTAATGCATTAAGTTTTATGAAATCCGCTAATTAAATTACACTGCGTCCAAAGCGCACTAAAATTTTCGCATGCATATGAATTCTAATTTGATTCATAATACAAGGTATATAATCAAGAAGCAATAATATAGATGTACTTGGTCCGTAACATCTATGTTCATCAGATCAATTAGAAGATGGTCAGTGATCTAAAAGCATTAAGATTAGATTTATATACTCCTCATGAATAAAATTTAAAATTAAAAATAAATCATACTGAATATTGCATCAAAAGAATGGCTACACCTTAGTAAAAAAAAATTTAGTTCATAATAACAAATTCAAAAATAGCAGATAAAATAAAAAGGATGAAAAAATTAGATTATTTAATTGGTGAAATTGGTTGTCCATTGCTCTTGGTGTGGAAAACTTGATAAAGAAGAAGAGAAGCTCCTTAATCGATGTTCTGATTATCAAAAGAAGAAAAGAAAAAAAAATTAAAAGTCCTTCCTTTTCTCTCTCTCAAAAATATCTATTCAAAACTCTCTCTGCCTCTCTCTTCTCTCTCTGCCTCTCTCTTCTCTCTCCTTTTTTTTTCTTCCAACAATAGCAGGTAACCCTCCTTTTTATAGGATAAGAGGTAGATTTTCAAAAGAAATCCTAACTCAATTGGGTTTAAAACTCTTAACATAAGTCAAATTAAAATCCTGGATAATTCTGTTCTTTAGATCAGCATCCAATGGATCAAAAATCGCTTAAAAACTCTTTAAAATATCCCAGATCTAGTAAGAATTCATGACAGCCATTGGATCAGTCTTTGGATTGAATCTGGGCCGTCAGATCGTGCACAGGAGAGATTCAGATTCTTAGTTAAAAGTTAGGATGAATCTTAACCGTTAGATCTCGATCTAGAGTTCATCCTCCATTCGTCAGCGCACGAGTTTTAGCCATTTGATCAAATCCTAGTGAAAGGCATCCATCGGATTAGGCAAAATTCCTAGATTGCCCTCTGTAGACCATGCACAAGTCAGGTGTTGCATGGACCATCGCTTTCTTCAGCCAATCGGAGCGCGCTTCTCCATATAAAATTCTCAAAATGCCCTCCATAATGGTCCACCGTGCACTATGAAAAATGCTGACATCAGCACTACGTAAGCATGGCATCAGCGGGTCGGTCTGAGTGCGGTTGGGCCAGGAGGGCTACTGAGCCAATTTTTCTGAACCGATTTGAACCGAGCTGGCTTCTTTTTTTATTTCCTTTGAAATTCATTTTTGGGCTCATTTAAAGTCTGTTTTGCCTGAAATTTATTTCATCTGAATCAGAGAAATAAGATCTTCATATTGATATCCTTCTTTCCTACATAAGATTAATAAAAGTATTAATTTTTTAAAAAATAAATTAATTTATTTTATAATTTAATACTTTCATTAGTATATTTTTATCACTTTTCACACCCTCTAACTTAGTCATTGCTAGTCTTTTAGCAATATTTTATTTAATATCATATTTTATTAAGATTATCCATCAAAAAGATAAAATCTAGGACTAAAGATCAAAAAGTTTAGAAAATATCGCTAACTAAGCATTGAGCTTCAGAAGCAAATTTTGCAGTCAATATAATTAAAAATTTTCTTAAAGTACATCAAAGATTTACAGTACTTATGTTCGTGATGACTAACTTTAGCATTTTAGTATTAAATTAAAGGATAAAAGTATCCTCTCTTATCACCTATTTTGATCAATTTTCTATACATTCTCAATTTTATACTCATGAATTAAGGTAGCTTTCACACTGCTTTTTTTTTTTTTATGTGCTGAGCATCCTGATCTTTCCTCCACCATTTTACGTAAATTTTCACACTTAACCTAGGTGCAGAGATCCAATTATTAGGCTTTGGATAATCCACATATACTCTATCTTTTGTACTTTATTTTTAGGCAGGTAGCTCTTTCCTTAAATTCAAATTTTTTTGATTAGAATGTATATTAATTATCAATTTTTAGTGATAATTGAATCCTCAATTGGCCTTATAATCAATACCTACTTTATCTTGTTAGTGTGCATATGTAATTAGAAGTGCTAATAAGTCTTTTGATGACCTAAGTAGGCTGCTAAAAGTCGACCAACTAATCTACTTCTTTAACTCGTTACATTCATTAGCAGATACTTCTATCTTTTATCACTTGTCCAGTCTATTTTGCTTAAAATTTTCTTCTTGACACATGGTTAAATTATTTTTTAAAAAAAAAATTATTTTATCCCCTAACTTATTCTACATTATCTTAATGGAGAAAGAAAAATAAAGGATGTAATAAAGGATAGGAAGAAATACACCTGATTTGGTTCAGTCTGATTCTTTGAAGCTTTAAAATTTTGCTTAAGCTCTCATTGATTTTTTCTACAAAATTAAAAATACACACCAAGGCAGTAAAAGAGCAATAATAAATTACTAAAAAATAAAAAAAAAATGATCAAAACTAAAAAGAAAAGAAACAACCTATCTAGTAGTTCTAATTTATAGTCTTCAGCTTGACTTTCTTTGAGTTTTGAATTGAATCAATCCGGTGCCACTTCAATTGGAATACTTTCATATTTGATCGAGCTCTCTTTCAATTGGACATTGCTAGCTTTCATACTTTCAAACCTATTTTCTATAGAATTCTCATATAATGAATTGTCAATACTATCAATTAGAAAATAAGTTTGATTATCATCAGGATGTTTAGTATCTTTGAAAATATTAAAAATAACTAATTCATCTTGGACTCTAAGAATTAATTTTTCTTATTGAACATCTATTAAAGCTCTTTCAGTGGCTAAAAAGGGTCTTCCTAAAATAAGGGGTACATCATAATCTTCTTCCATATCAGGAACAATAAAATCAACAAGAAAAATAAACTTGTTTACCTTTACCAAGACATCATCTATTATACCTTTTGGATATTTGATGGATTTATCGTCTAATTAAAGAGTAATAGTGGTAGGCTTCGGTTCTCCTAGACCAAGCTTTTTGAAAATAAAAAAAGGTATGAGATTAATACTTACTCCTAAATCACATAAAACTTTATCAAAACTACAATCACCAATAATGCAAGGGATAGTAAAACTTCCTGGATCTTTTAGCTTCTGTGGTAAAAATTTTGAAGGTATTGCTGAGCATTCTTCATTCAAATTTATTCTCTTATGCTCATTCAGTTTTTTCTTATTTGTTAGGATTTCTTTGAGAAACTTGGCATACCTGGGTATTTGAGTGATAGCATCTACAAAAAAATATTAATATATAAATTCTTTAAAATTTTAAAAAATTTAGAAAATTTTTTATCTGGATACTGTATTTGTCTCTCTGGGAATGGTAGTGGTGGCACATAGGGCTTCACATTTGGATCGACAAACTGTATACCTGAAGACCATCCATCTACTGGTTATTTTGGTGACTGACGAATTTTAGTTGATGGTTCCTTATTTATAGTTGACTCTTCAGTCTCTTTCTTTTGATGTGGCTTCTCTAGCATTGTACTACTTCTTAGGGTGATAGCATTGACTTGCTCCCTTGGATTGATCTCTGTGTTGCTGGGCAAGGATCCCTGAGGTCTCTCGGAGATTATCTTAGCCATTTAATCTATTTGCATCTCCAAGTTTCAAATTGCTGCTGCTTGGTCCAGCCTAAGTTTGACTTCTAAATTTTTTATAGTTGCTTCTTGGTTTTGCATAAATTTGACCATCAGCTCCTCCATGTTGGACTTCTTTTCAGATACTCGAAACCCTAGGGGTGGCTATTGTGCTGCATTTTAATTGCTCCACGAGAAATTTGGATGCTGTCTCCACCCTTGATTATATGTGTTGGAGTAGGGATTGTTTCGTTGCGGCTTAAAAAAATTACCAATATAATTAGCTGTATTAGTTACTTTAGCAAAAGAATTAAGTGTCTGGCAATTACTCGTATCGTATCCTCCTCCATATAGATCATAGGTGATGCTCTAAACAAGCATAGCTATTTTCTTCAAGTTATTGACTTCTGCTCTAAGGGCTGCAATTTCAGCTAGTAAGGTTGGCACGCAATCTACTCCCTGCATAGCTGCCGGTCTTTTTAGCATCATGCATTCTGTCTGCCACTGATAGCTATTTAATGCCATCTCATCGACTAGATCAAAGGCCTCTTCCTCCATTTTTTGGTTAATGGTTTCACCTGTTGCTGCATCAGTCATAAAATGATTAGTACGAGATAAACCATTATAGAAGTTTGTACCTAAAGCCATACGGGTAGTTGATGATGTGGATATCTCCTCAGCAGTTTTTTGAAATGCTTCCAAGACTCATATAGTGTCTCCATATCTATCTACATAAAAGAGTGATATCGTTGCGCATCTTGGCAGTCTTGAAAGATGGAAAGTACTTGGCTAAGAATTTTTGGACTAAAACATCCCAAGTTATGATAGAACCTGCAGGAAGAGAATGAAGTCAACTTTTAGCTTTGTTCCGTAGAGAGAAAGAAAATAACCTTAATCTAATAGCATCATCCGACATGCCATTAATTTTAAAAGTATCATAAAGTTCAAGAAAGTTAGAAATATGGGCATTCGGTGAAGGAAAATCCTGATTTTTTGGATCTGGTTCGTTCAGATCTGATTGGATCAAGAGATATATTTTAAATTTTTTTTCTTTGATCTAAATTAGATTTAGGATATTTTAGATCTAATTTTTATTATTTTAATAATTAAAAATAAAATATAGATAAATTAAATTAAATTTAATTTATCTTGATGTAGGATAATCCTATTACCCGTTGATAATCCTGTAAGTAGTGGAAGGTTCTGGATCTAGCCACGCAAGTGCCTAACCTCTATCGGTATCCACTTAGACTGGATTTAGAGATCCTCTTTTTTTCTATCACATCTCTAAAAATTAGATCTGAATCTGATTTGGAGGATCTTCAAAACACCTTTCAAAGATCAGCAATTATCCTTTGCAACAGTGCAGCCTTCTAGCTTTCTATCGCCTTTCTCTCATCTAGATTGCACCAACTGAGATCCCAAACTTCTTTGGGCATGGAGAGGAGAAGGAGAAGATAAGCTTGGCATGGAGGAGGAAGAGAGAGGCAGCCTTGGTGCGTAGAGAATTGTATTGCTTTTTGAGTTAGGCGCAGGGTCTTATTTATAGACTATGCATGATCCAACTCCTCTTCTTCCCAACCAATCATAACCCTTTGTGAAATCAGATCTAAATCTGATTGATGAAAATAGAGTCCCTTGGATTCATCCTTAGATGGTGCCTATGATCGGTCAAAGTTGGTTCTTAGGAGAAGTCTAATCAGAATCCAATAAGGAGATGGAGTTCCTGTCCAACAGGGACTCCTGGG